>VZSV01000177.1:315564-337146 GCA_013398735.1 Nothocercus julius | reverse complement strand
CTGCCGCCCGTGAGCAGCGGCCGCCTCCTCCTCCTCCTCAGCGCCTCCCCGGCCGGGCCTTCCCGCCGCCTTCCCGCGTCTGGAGGCCTTGGGGCTCGCCCCCCTGCTCCCCCCGGAGCCATGTCCTCTGCCGCCCGCTTCGACTCCTCGGACCGCTCGAGCTGGTACGTGGGGCCGGTGTCGCGGGCGGAGGCGCAGACGCGGCTGCAGGGGCAGCGCCACGGCATGTTCCTCGTGCGGGACTCGTCCACCTGCCCGGGCGACTACGTGCTCTCCGTGTCCGAGAACTCGCGCGTCTCCCACTACATCATCAACTCCCTGCCCAACCGCCGCTTCAAGATTGGTGACCAGGAGTTCGAGCACCTGCCGGCGCTGCTCGAGTTCTACAAGATCCACTACCTGGATACCACCACCCTCATCGAGCCGGCACCCAGGTGAGTCCCACACCTGCCAGGCCCTCAGCCCTCTTCCTTTCCCTGACCCATGCGAGCTGCTCTTCTAGGTATCTACATCTGCACAAACACATGATGGTCTTCCAGGTATAGACCACCTACACAAACACACAACCCTAAGGCGTAAGCCCATAGGCGCTGTGTACATTGCCACCCCCCACCCCCCACAATTCCTCTTGCCATGGGTGTGGCCTTGCTTTGTATCTGCCTCTTCTTGCCCTTGTCCCCCTCTCTTCCTAGGCAGGTCAAGGACCCCATTCAAAGTTATCGCACGCTGCGGTTGGGGTACGGCCTCAGGGCTGTCTGTGACCGCATGGGTTGGAACAGAGCAGGCATTTGCGCTCTTAGACCACACCACCCTGTTCAGTTAGTTCTCATGCATTCTAGGACAGCGTTTCCCAGACTTCAGCTTCACTCCCCCCACAAAGAATGGAAAATGTTAATAATTATCTCAGTTCAGTAACGGGTCTGCATATGCTACACCAAGAAATGCTATTCTAGGAGGGTGGGAAAGTATGACATAGCTATGAGCTGGTTCTTTGTTCCCAACATGGGACATACCTGCTGCTTGCATCACTGAACTATTTTAGATTTATTGATAAGCCTCTTCCTTACTTTTGGCTTTTATAAAACCTTTCTCAGTATCTTATTTTAAAGCTTTTGAGCTTCCTATACATAATGCATTGAAAATAAAAGCAGATAGTTACGTGTATACAAAACAAGATTAGTTCCCTGCTAAATTCTGCACTTTAAGATATTCCTGTCATTTGCAGATTAACCAAACTCTTAAGGAGGGAAAAAGAAAAAAAAAAAAGATGTCTGGGCTTTTTAATCATGATTTAAACTTTGTTTTAAACATAGTCATGGTTTTAACAGCCATGAATGTCTGGCAATTTGACAAGATTTGTCAAATTCCAGAACTCAGATGGTCAAATTTTTTTTCTTTTTTTGTGGCAAAACTGTCAAGAGATGCAAGGGATTTGACAAGTCATTTACTTCTAGAAGTCTTAGAGCTGTTACGAAGTCTGCAGTATTGCACTTCATCTAGAAAAATGGATAAGTGAAGAATTCACTCATCTTTCACAGTTGCAAGGATACATAATGGAGCTGCCCAGCATTACGTGCATGTTTAAACTTGTGGATGGTTGGAAGGAAGAAATCTACGTAAAAAAACCTACATTGAAGCAATCTTTGTGCTTATCTCAACTGTTGTCTGACTATGGCTTTGCTTTTCTGAAAATAAGAACCTGTTCATAGTCATGTATGGCAATAACTTTTGCTTTCACAACTCACTTAAGCTTAATGTCACTTATCTAAACCCAGCTGGGTTACTTCCCATTTAAAGACTTGTGTCAAACCTATTACGAACATTTCAGAACTACATCATTTCAAGCTTTTGATTGCATGTAGCAATTGATGGTTCTCCTAGCATACACAGACAGATTTGGAAATTTGTTCGCTGTGGACTGACAGCCTTTTTGAACAGTGGGATTGATTTGATGGTTTTCTTCAAAGAGTTTAAACAAAAAATACGCTATTAGAAAAACCAATAACATAGTTGATGGTTTAACATTCTGCTTAAAAGGCACTTCCGGCTTACAGAAGAACCAGAGGTAGCATTTCCTGATTTTGTTGTGTGTTTTTAAGGTAATAAAGTAAAGTTAAGAGGGGGCAGGTATGTGTCAGAACTGTCACTGTTCTTTTATAAAAAAAAAAAACCCTTTTTAAAAAAAAAAAAAGAAAAAAGGAGACACCTTATTCAGGTGCTTGCCTTTTTGAAGGCTGTTTTTTCGATACCATCAAGAACAGTATGAAGGGCTAATACTCATGATGGATTTAACAAGTTTGGTATATAGCATTTTTAGCTGGAGGAGCTATTTTATGCTTACAAAACAGTTATAAACAGCACAGGCTTTCTGTTCAGCAGCAACAGTGAATTTTGACCATAAGTGCAGATGTGCCTCAGCTCTTGCCTGTGCTGAGTGACTGCTCTCAAGTTCCCATCCCACCCTCACTTTGACTTCTGCAGGATACCTCAAAGCAGCAAATTATACTCCTGTTTAAGGTTTCTGGAATATATTTAAGTGATGGACATTTCATTTCCAGTATATTTTGCAAATAGCAAAAGAAACTTGAGTTAGGCTAATTGCAGCCTTGCAATTCTTGCTGTTGTAACTTAGATAACATTATATGGAACAAAGCAGAAATATTTTGAAGATAACTACAAAAATTATGGTGAAAAGGTCAAAATAGTTTCATGTTTTGAAGCTATTGCTATTCATGTAGCAATCTTGTATTCTCATAGTGATGTGACAGTATTAGGCAGATGAAGGGCAAAGTGATAAGCAATGTTAATAAAGTAAAGGTTGTGTTCAGATGAATAAAGCAAAGGTTTTTTTCTGGATTTTTTTTTTTTTTAACTTCTTACTCTGTTCTTAGCAGCGGGTGCAATATTTTGTGTTGCATTTGCTAGGAAGATGTTATTTTAGGTCACTGGGTATTTACATAAATAAATTTAGAGGAGTCTTTCTGTTGAAATATAAGCACCCCTTCAGAGAGCAAGTTGGCCCCAAAATCCTGTATGTAAACTGTGGTGTTCCCTCTCCTAAAGGTAGGGAACTACTGATAGTACCAGAGGCAACACCGAACATCTAAGTTTTAGAAAATGTTAACTAATACTTTATCATACTCTCCTCTTAACTTTTGCTCCCTTTTCCACTATATTCTTTCAAGTCTGTCAAAGTTACTGAATTCATAGGAGAAATGGATACTGAAGCTCAAAAAAAAGAACATAAGAGGACTATTTGGCTCTCCAAATGTCTCTCTCCTCTAAAGGTCACTTAAGTCTATTTCACTTATTTCCTGCACAAGTGAATATCAGCAATCCTCCTTTTATGGGTATTCTGCTATACAAGTGGGTAGTTAGTGGAAATACAAAACAGTAGCTATTGATAATACTTTTTTTTTCTTTTTTTTTTAAAAAAAAAAAACCTCAGGTATCCAAGTCCATCTATAGGATCTGGAACTGCTTCTACTCTGTCTGCTGCAGAAGAAAATGTGGAGTATGTTCGGACTCTGTATGACTTTCTTGGGAATGATGCTGAGGATCTTCCATTTAAAAAGGGTGAAATACTGGTAATTGTGGAGAAGCCTGAAGAACAGTGGTGGAGTGCCAGAAACAAAGATGGCCGTATTGGAATGATTCCTGTTCCTTATGTAGAAAAGTTAGTCAGATCTTCTCTTGGGAAGCATGGAAACAGGAATTCCAACAGTTATGGTATTCCAGAACCTGCCCATGCTTATGCTCAGCCTCAGACCGCAAGTCCCCTTCCTTCAGTATCCAGTACACCTGGAGCAGTGATCAATCCTCTGCCATCAACACAGAATGGACCAGTCTATGCCAAAGCTATCCAAAAAAGAGTACCCTGTGCTTACGACAAGACTGCGCTTGCTCTAGAGGTAAGTTCCTTCCTCTAAGTCTCAAAAATTAAAGTAATTGTTACTGGCTTAGTTGGTACAGATGATGACATATGGAGCTTGTACTTATGCTAAGGGATTGAGAAGGTCTGTTACATTCTGAGTAAAGATCAACCGAAAAAATGCTCCATCTGTACCACTTCCCTTTAGAAAGGGGTCTAAGCTACTTCAGAACCTATACTTAATTCATCCTATTTTCTTGCCTGATGAACAATGTAAATATGCTGTAGGGGTAGTGAGTAGAACATTATATATATATATACACACACACACACACACCTTGGCGGGGGTGGTGGGGAGTGTTAGTGAAAGGATGACTCTGCTTCTGTACCTAATCTTGGGGAGGGAAAGTATGTTAATAGTTGCAGTATTCCAGGTTGAAAACTGGCAGCACCATCCTTCAGAAAAAGGTAAGGATCGCTGGCAAATATACTGTCTTTTTCTTGATCCTTAAGTGGAATGTGAGGTGCAACCTAAGTATCTGGTGACAAGAGCTGAAATCTGGGCATGTCAAACAAATGGGGATGAAAAAAAGTTACTGGAGTACTCCAATCCCATTTACTTTGGCTTTCAAAAATGGAATTTGAGAAACATTAAGAACTAATTTTTTTTTTTCCCCTGAGATGAATGGCTTTGTAGCCTTTGTGTTGAGGCTTTAATAACTTCCTGTGCTTGCAAACACTTTTTTTTTTCTAGGGATGCATTAAAGCTTCATTTTTAAGTAGTTAATCTATATTACAATTCTAGATAAAGTGATATTAAAAACTGATTTTAAAAACTGATTTCAGCAAGTTTGTAGAAACATCTAGAACACTGAGACTTTTTCAATTCTTTGATTATACCCAAGGCTGATTAAGCCATACATCAGAAAGCATCTCACCTGGTACAGTGCTATTGGCTGTTGTTCTCACAGATGAAATTCAAACGTGCTAGAAAACTTCAAGCAGCAAACATAAGGAAACAAGCAAAGATGCTAGATGGTATTTTAAGAAGTAGAAGTGCTTTTAAAGTAATAGTAGTTTAAAAAAAATACTCTTGAACTTTTCCTGTTGCTTTCTCTCAGCTAGTTTGCAATTTCAAACTCTTATCTATAGGTAATATTTTTGACTAGAGCTTGAAACATTATATGAACATGCAGTTATTTATAAGAATTACCCTCACTCCCCCATTTATAAAACCTCTATAGCCAATTATTTTCAGATGTTAAAAGTTAAAAACACATCACAAGATTATTCTTGGGTCTTAGGAAAGCTAGCAGCCTGTTACTTGTGAACGGGGTGTGAGGAGTCAAAGGGCAGAGTGTAAATTCAGTGCCAGATACATCGTAGAGAAGATTCCTGCCAAAACTATTCATACCTCTGAAAACTTATTAAAGTATTTGATTTTGTTGTGATATTAACATATCATGGAATACTTTAGGGAATTTGCTTTGCTGCACAGTAGCAGGATGCTTGGAGGGATGACACTTCACAAGCCAGATTTTTCTGGCTTAATACTTAAGTTATGTAGTTAATTCTGTCATTTTAGGTACCCTAACCCCTAACTCTGACCAACATCATGTACACTTGAATTGTTTTCAAGTTTAAATTGCTGAAATTAAGAAATTTTCTTCCCCTCCACTGAATTTTTTGTTGCTTCTTGCCCCAGGACTTTGCATCTCCCACCACTACGAGTCCACATAGTCTGTTTTCTTCACAGATTTACCTCAGTCATACTGCAGCTTCTTGAAAAGCTTCAGAAGCTTCAGGGAACTGAGCTACTTTTTAATAGATTATTGGTTACAGCTTCTCCATACCCATCCATGCGTAGAGAACTCTAGTAGTATTTGTAGCATTTTTTGCTTTTATCATCTCTGCTGCTCTTGAAGAACCTCACCCTCTTTTCGTGAACTTAATTTGCTTGCCTAACACTTCTTGGGCCCTGGTGATCTATTAATCCCAACTGTGTCACAGCTCTACATGTCACTAAGCCTGAGCCATTTCAGGTCACAGATCAACATTCTTGAAAATAGCACAATTGACTTAAAACTTTCTAGTCTATTTTTCTGTAAGAGCAGGTAGTGGCAAGAAGAGGACAAGCTGTAGCAAAGTTTGAGAAAGAAAGCTAATGGTGTTTTCAGAATAATCAAATTTCACAGTACTCTTCCTTACTACAGGTATACTCTAATCACAGTTTAGCTACTACTGATGGAAAATTTATTCATATAATCTAATTATACATTTATTGACTGTAATCTCACTTAAAGTGATAAAACTATGAAAGCAAAATATTTGTTCACTGGCTTTATCTTTATAAGGTCAGCACACAAACAGTACTTATCAAGATTAGAGTATCATTGGAATAAATAAGTCTATTGCATAGTAATCTGTTAGACATCCTTTTAAGTGGAAAAATGTTACTCTCCAAGGTTCAGCTTGAGAATGGGACATAGTGTTTGCTTGTAAGTCCATTTTTTCTATCACACAAAATTATTTTAAGATTCATAGCATCTTACAGAGGAGGTTGGAAAGTGTAATTCAGTTATCATAAAACAAGCTTTTTATGTGAAAACACATAGCTTTGTCAAAGTGAGTAGAAAAACTGTCAAGATTTGTGTGGTTGAATGATGACTGAATGCTTACTTTTGAAATAGCATTTAAAAGTGACAGTTCAAGGACAAAATATGTGAGTGTAGTTTTCCTGTAAGGATACAAGAATGTTTGGATGATATGACATCTATTACACTTCGGACTTTATTGGACTAAAATTGTTTAGCATTCATAGTTATTTTACTGAAGTGTTTAAAGTCTGGATGTTGACTGGGTGCTACTGCATTAGGTGCTGTATGTTTATTCTCCAAATTAGGAATTTATAGATCAACCTGTTTCTAGGTTAAAATATAAATTTTAAATAGCCATCTACCCTCTCAAAGTACATAATTTTAGTGATTTACCCATATTTACATGTATAAACTGTCATATAGGATCTTCTTGCACTAGTGAATAACAAATAATATGATAAGTTAATTGTATTAAGATTTACATTCTGTTCTTGTCAATTGACAAAGTTACCTTGCCAGTTCAGTTCTTATTCATTGGATTAAATTCTGGAGTTTCACATTGCAACTTAGCTAAGCATTATTACTACCATCCAGTACTTTCAAGGATACTGGGCAAAATTTTTTTTTTTTTTTTTTTCCTGCTCCTCAGTCATTTGCTTCTAGCAAAGAGACTAAAAGCTCCCTTCCTTTCTTTTTGGTCCAGTAGAGGAAGGAATATGAAAGACAGGAATACAATGTCCTGTATTTATTGGGACTCTACATTACTGGGTTGTGTTCTGCAATTTTGATCTTTCTCTTTGGGAGAGCTAGCAATCCTACATTCAAAGGTTACAGAGGATACCTAACACTCTTAAGAAAGTGACGAATTTTAAGAGCCAAGATTCCTTGTCACTGTTGCCATGCTTCGAAGTGAAATCTATTTGGAATTTTCTCAGTTTTAATAATTCTGTAATTCTAATGAGTGATTAAACTTTTTTTTAAGTTTAGATTGAGGAGATGAACAACAAATTCAGAATGAAGTAAGATGGTTTAAGGAACCAGAAGACAGGAGACCAGTGCAGCAGCAGCCTAGGTTTCTACCTGCCATGTGTTTAAATAATGGTTCTTACATATACTCCAAGTACTGTAACAGCAGCACAATAGACCATTTTAAATGCAGTAATAGTGCTGAAATATATCTCCAGATTTAACATGACAGAATTTCTATTAAAAAAATTAAAATTCTATTTAAACAATCTTAAGATTTTTTATTGAGAGCATCATTCTTACAGCAAGATGATAATGGCTCTTTCAAGACTACCAGCATTATAGTACTAGAGTAGTTTATTCATGTTGTATTAAATATGAACTTGTATTTGTTTGCTAGTATGGATTCATTGTGTCACTGAAAAGTTTTGGCAAAATAAATATCCATTCACCATAATTATGTAGCTGACTATTTCTCCTGAGCATGTTGCAATTAGGTTGCAATTAACTTTCTTTTCAAGAGAAAGTCAAGACAAGTAGGACAAAGTGTGCTAGGAGCAGAAATCTGTTAGGAAATTAGGCTACTTTTTCACTAGACAAATAACATTGCACTTTTCTTAAATCAAGGAAATATAGCATTGCTGTGTTAAACTGAAGTAGAACCATATGATGAATATTTTACCTAAAATCTAGACCCTGTACTCGTATAGCTATCAGTGTTGGTAATGGAGTTCTAGATCTGGTAATTATTGCACTGAAAACATTGCTGACAGCAAGATTCCAGTATCCTTGCTCTGATGTGCACCAGTTTTTCAGTATGCTCCCTTAGAAAACTCAGTTCCTCTGGAGACTTCTGTGTGATCTTAATCTTCTTGCCATTTCCTTTCCTGGTCAACTTAAGTTATTTATAGTTCCCATGTTGATGACACTTAGTTCCTCACAATTTAATACACATTCACCCTCAATTCTGTTCGTAGAGTTTGCTTTCAGAAGAAATTGAAGTACTAGGGCTTACTAAAGTTTCAAGAAATCTGTGTCATAACAAGAAAGTTAGTCCAGACATCAAGTTCCAAGTATTTGTCACCTCAAATTAGTCATTCTTTCTTTATACACAGTATGGATAACCTTGACAAGATCCCATGCTGCAGAGATGTAGTGGAGCTCATGAACAATTGTCTATAATTTGTCAGCGTTGTGAATTCTGTGCAATCCTGATAGCACAGTTAGGAGACAGCTACCATAATCTAACAAAAAGCAGTACTGTTTCTGTGGCGCTGCAACCCCAATTTTGGCAGTTGCCCTAGCTGTACTGGAACTGCAAACCTAGATTGTTTTCAGCCATTTGTGGATGAGCTGGATTAATTGGGTCTTTTGTGCTTTAATGCTGTTATTCTACCTGCCTTAATGTTCAAGAATGGTTGAAAGTTTTTCCCTTGGTCTGAAGGGCTTGATCCTCAGGTTTGGGAACCTAGCCATTATCTGGCACACAGCATCAAAATGGAGGGATAATAAAGCTGAACAAAGCTGTTTTATCAGCCTTTTGGTTTTTTGAATCTGCCAACAGCTGAACACCTGCTACTTCAAAATGCCATTTTGTCATGTTTTCTGTACAACTGAACTCTCCCACTCTTATTGTTTAACTCAGCTTTTTATCTGTTTGGGACCATTTGACCTCCAGGAGTTTTACTGTCGAACCCAGCTGTACATTATTCTCCACCAGAACAGGCAGCTGATTTGAACAAATACTTGTTTATTTTTTAGCACTACTGCCAGTACTACCAAAGAATGTTAATTGTGACACCAGCCAGAACAAAGGACTGAGGTTCAACTCCTATGAATTCTATACAGCAATATGATTTCTGTAGCTCTTGACCCAGTGGGCTAGAGGAATGATTTAGAGTCCTAATGCATTTTTAATCTCCTTGAACTTGTTTTAGAACTTAATCAACCATAGAACATAACATACAATAGTTGTTGGAATACCCATAAAATTCAAGTAGAATTAATTTGCTGTGGCTGACAGCACACACACTTCACAATATACAAATCAGCTTCAGCTAGAAGAAAGGTGTGGAAGAGTCTAGAGTGAATGAAGTAACCTTTTCTATTGGCATGTTCCACAGCACGTATTTCCCCAGGGCTTTTGAATTCATGCTGCAACAGGGACATTATGAGGGGGTGCTATCTAAATATACATTTTGATGTTATCATTTGGGTGGAGCCAAATAGCTGCATTTCAGAAGGATTACTCATTTCAACACTTAATACTTCCATCCAGTGATGCTAGCATGGCATGCTTTACAAGTGAATTAACTTATCCAAGAGATGCTGAGACTAAGGAAATATCATGCTAATTTAGAGATAAGGACCATGAGCTGTCTGGAGTCATACAGGAAGCCTGTGGCAGAGATGAGAACAGAATCAAGTCTTCTGACTGTGTCCTGTGCCTAATCATAAGACAATCCTTCTGACTGCCTTGAAGTGCTCTCAAAAAAGTGCTAAGTGTGTTTTGAGGGGAAATTACAGCTCAGACTGACAAAACTGTAGAGGCTTTAGGAAGGATTTATCAGATACTACTTTTAGCTAGTACATGGCGGTGGGGGGGAAGGCACACAGATTCTTTAAGACACTGACAAAATACACATCTTTAAGATGAGAGGTAAGATTTACTTTGTCAAGACATCAAGGTTCCTTCCCATGATCTTGTTTCAATATTCTGCTTCACTGAGTCCCCTCAAGGCACCTGTTTTTTTTCTTCTCCTTTAAAAAAGGAGGAAAAAAAAGAAAACACAGCATAGCACAGAGGATGCTCAAAACCTTTCACTTAAAACCAACCAAACAAAAACCAAACCAAAACAAACCCCCCCCCACACACACACACTCTCAAACAGTATGCTGAGTTATTTCAAGGCAACTTACTCTTCCAGTGCTGCCTGTCATATGAAAGTTTTTTGAGAATCTTGTCTTACCTAACACTCCTTAATGAGAAGTACTGACTTTTATCAGCTTCGCCTGCCTCACATCATAAAGAACATTTTACATTGTTCACCTGCCTGGGAGTTTATTGCAAGATGCTAGACTTCCACTGTAAATATTTTTCTTCCAGAGAAATAAGACTTGACTTCCAAACCTTCTGAAGTTATAGAAGTCATTTATAATCAAATTGAAGGATAACTTTCTGGAACTTGGCAAAAAAATAGCAGATTGATCTTCACAGCACATGAGCAGAATTATCAGGATCTCAAAGTACAAAACTGTTTTTGATCCCATGTAGCGCATAAACTGCCCTCTCTCCTCCCCCACAACTTGGATCAGTCTTCACGGTTTATTTAAATCTAGCAGTGAGTATTTATAGATATTAGCCTTTTCCTAGAGTGACATTTGTTAAGTTCCTGTTTGAGCCTTGAGACTTGTTTGAACAAGTGTTCTAAATGTGACAATTTGTATTTCTTTAAGGAAGAGGAACAAAACATCAGCAGTGGGGGGGGCGGGAGGGGGGGGAAAACACACACATTTTGCTTAGGTGTTTAATTCCATTCTGATGTAGAGCATAAAGCTTAAATTTCCAAAAGGAGTTTAACGTGCTAGATTTATTTAAGAAGAGATAGCATGAGTGACTGCCTAGGAGTTCATTTATTTCAGCATCTTCAATTTCACTTTTTTTCCTGAGTGATTTTCAAAAAAAGTATCTATTGAAATAATGGTGACTAATTTAAATAGGCTTCAGATCATCTAGCAACATGCCTTCTGCAAAATAGTTTAACCTCAGTTTGGTTTTATTCTTTAACAGAAAATACACAGACCTTATATAAAAGACAAGTACAGTCTAAGGCCCTGACCAAAGAAAGTGAAGACCTTTTTGTAGGCATGCTGTCAAACCCTAATTCTACAAAATATTTGGAAACTTGAATTTGGACTTAGTTTGGGCAGAAAATCATGAACTTTTGACTGTTGATCACAGGTTGGCGGTTCCTTTTGTGAAGAAATGGGTCATTAGTTGCTAATGTTGCTTTTCTAATATTTACTGTAGTTACCACATAGAAGCAATTAAGTAAACAGGAAGGGAGGTGGAAAGTTCGAGAGCTGCTGCAACAGACTACATGTTCAGCTATTCTGAAGCATTCAAGTAGTAGGAATATCTAAGGGAGAAATGGACTAATTTTAAACACTACTCATTATGTTGGATATTCTGCTTCGTAAGTTGTTCTAGTCTGAATAAAAAGACAAAAAAACAGGCATTGAATAATGGAAGAATACGACTTCTTACCATATGGACAAACATTTTTGCTTTGTCATAATTAAGAACTTCTCACCTTTCACCACAAATAAGAAAGGACTAGTTTTGGTAGGAAAGGCCTGACCTGTAATTGATCCAAATTCTTCAACAGAAAGCAGAGCTGAAAACAGCAAATAAAACTTAAATCTTAATAGCTAATTCTTAGTAAAAATTGTTCAAAATAGTTCTTGCTGGCTTAGGAAGTCTATCATTTTAGATAGCTATAGAAGCTTCTTAAACAATACTAACCAGAACTAAGAATTGCCATAAAAATTCCTCTGAAAAAAGAACCCCCTTTTAAATTGGGCCACTAATGCTAAAACCAGTGAGTACTATTTTCCTTTGAATGGATATTGCATCTTGTTATTGGCAGTAGCTTTAGTGGTCTCAGTTGATACTAACCTAGACATCTGCACAAATTTGCACCCTTTGCTATTGGAAAAGGTATAGTTCCATAATTTGTGTGAATGTAAATAAGATCAACAGTTTCTCTTTGAAGAACAAATGCAGGCAGAACAACAGAACTTCGTGAAAATAACTTTTCCCTTTTGAAACTTGCACCAAAGTGTTTTTTTTTATTTTTATCTCCTTTAATAGAGTCATGTTTGTTGATCCTCTTGATTTGTATATCAAGTGTCAGATAAGATTTCCATACATTTTTTTTTTTTCCTTTTAAACTTACACAGGTCGGAGATATTGTGAAGGTTACAAGGATGAACATAAACGGTCAGTGGGAAGGAGAAGTCAACGGTCGAAAAGGGCTGTTCCCATTCACACACGTCAAAATAATTGACCCTCAAAACCCGGATGAGAACGAATGATTCCCTTTGCCTGGTTCACACTGCTGCTTCATTTTCCTGGCTATCATTAGCGTTGTTTGAGGTGGGATGATGACTTAATGGCACATTGCTAGCATTGCCCGTTTTCCAACTTGCTGCAGTTTGACAGTTCTTTTAATATACATTTGGAATACATTACAACTGAAGTCACCGCCTGATCTTCATACCATAGTTGCATCATCCAGATGATAATTTCACTTTTAGAACTATATCAGGCCTTAAGCTGGAAAAGACTGAACCATACAAATACATAGGAGACAAGTATGGGGGGAAAAAAAAGAGAAACCCTTTCCTGTTGAGACTTCCGTGGACTTGTTTTGGCCTACTCAGTAAGAAGAGCCCTAATTCTAGAACAAACATAGAACTTGCGCATTACTGTTCAACAAAAAGCAACAACAAAAATGCAATTTTAGGACTGAAAAAGACTTAGTTTTAAGAGAAACTGTCCTAAGATAGTATATTCAAGATAATGGTTTCTTTAAAGGACAATAATCAAAGCTTATGTATGCTAAGCAGTTGTATTAGAAGCTGCTCCTTTGTGACAACTCTCAAGCTTGTTGTTGACCTTCCTGAAACAGTGTGTGTTAAATGCAAATAACCATTGATTGAGCTGCATTGAAGCAGAGACAATTATTTATAAGGAAACTTAGGAGGAGTTGATACTCATAGCCTGTTTTTGATATACTTAAAGCATTTCTGTTGACTTTGCAAGCACTAACTGTAAAGTGAGCTTTAAAGGGAAACACTTAGGCCTAGTTTACTCACAGCTCTTCTGCAATGCTGAAGCATAGTTTTACTAAACTAGAACTGCTCATCACTAAGCTGTTGCTTGGTAGGCAGATTGATCAGATTGCCATAGTTTGGAAGAGTAGGAAAGGAGTG
This sequence comes from Nothocercus julius, assembly GCA_013398735.1. NCBI lineage: Eukaryota > Metazoa > Chordata > Aves > Tinamiformes > Tinamidae > Nothocercus > Nothocercus julius. The sequence goes on along the minus strand of VZSV01000177.1, from coordinate 323,715 downwards.
CTACAGAAGAATTTTATAAGTGCTGATAAAACCCTCATATTTAAACAAATAACTTCTTACACCCATTTCTCCACAGACTCACTTTTCTCTCTAAATTTTCCTAGGAATGCCAGCCCTAACTTGCTAAAAGCTCATTTTCAAACACAGTACCTTTTTTTCCCCAACGTGTCTCCGTGTCTCCTCACTTCCTCTCTGGCTCCACTTTCTTCTTTTCTTCCTTGCTTGCACCACAAACCCCTCATACATCCCCACTGTTTTACCCCTCCTAAGGGCTTTGGCTCTGGCTTATATCAGCTCCAGGTCCCCTCCCATTCCCAGCATCCCCTAAAAAGTGGTTAATCGGAGTCAGCTGCCTGGGTTCCCCTGTGTGGCAAAGTCAGGCTCAGAGTGGAGGAGGCCACAAAGGTCTCTGTGACCAACATAGGGGTTTCCCTCCCTTTTTCTGTACCTAATGTGTACTGCTGTAATTGTATTTACAGTAGGGATTTATATGAGCACAGCTGCATGAGTCCAGTTAGAACTATGTGGCTTAAGTCCTTAACCTGCAAATGAGACAGGAAAGCTTAGATGCAGTGGCATTTTTTGCCTTCTTCTTTAAATGTGTTTTCTAAGTGAACTGGAATGCTCTTTTAAAAACAATAATTGAACACTGAATTAACAGAATACATGTATAAGCAAAGGCTGTAATTACAAAACTTCCCTTTTCAGACACCCTGGTTAAATAAAAATATGTGTTGTAGAAGCTGGCAGTAAAGCTGCTGCCCTGATGCATTCATTTGTCAACTTCTGAAGGCAGCCAATTATAGCAAAATTAGAAGGTACAGATACCTGCAGAATTTTACTATTTGTTATATCAAATTATATAAAATGTATCATCTTATGTTGCGGCATGTATTCTTGTTGATTTAGGTCTCTTGATCCTAATAAAAGCAAGTTGTTCTTAGCTTCATATTGAAGTGCCGTGAGATTCTTAAATGGGAGGCACTGAAGAAATGCAAAAATGGCATTTACGAGATATAACAAAATCTGTTTTAAATAAAAGTTCCTGATTTCACCTATTAGCTCTTTAGTGTTGATCTGACAGTCTAGGAGTTCTTGTAGAGCATTTCACTGCCAAATTAACTGTGAAGTAGAGTAGCATTGACTGAAGTGTTTGGTGCTGTAGGAATAATTCTTGACAATAGGCAGTGACAGTGTGTCTTGCAATGCAAAGCTATGCAGCCGTCATCTTAATCGAAGAAAATCATTCCTGCTCCATGCCCCAACTCCAGCTATGAGTTTACTACATAGATTGTACTACTGAAAGTCATCTGGTGAATACAGAACCTGCACTAAGCTGAGTCTACTGCAGAGAAATCTTATTTCAGACCTGACCTAATTACAGGCATCGGTCTTCAGGAGCCTGGCTGTGGAATTCTTCCTTCGCATAGCAAAAGTCCGTAAATACTGTGAGATTTGACATCTTGAACACAGCTTTTTAACTTGGATTATTTTTCACTAGAACGACCATCTTGATGCTTCCCCTCCTTGCACAGGGAGTACATTTTGAACATGAGCATTGCTTTTCGCTTAATTGATGCTCTGATGCTGCAGAAAAGCGAAACATTTTCCTTCAAAACTATGCAAAATTTGTGTGTAGCGGCAGCTGATGCAAAGTTAAGAATTGTTCAATTTCGGTGAACCTGGGGTTTGGGCCACTGAGGAGGAGATTTCTCTGGGTAGCAGAGGTTTGGTTCGCCCATGTGACATGTGGTTTAAATGTAGCACTCTGAACAGGCTACGCTGACTGCAAACTTGCATCAAAAACGTCCTGGATATTTTACTATGAGACAAGTGTTTCGTATAAAGACCGCATCTGATCAGTCTGCGTTTCTCTTTGAAGGACTCTCTGATTTCTCAATCACTTGTGGTTTGCTTACATGTGTGCTCTCTGTTACTTTATGAAGCCTTCTGCATTTGAGTGATAACCCATCAGTGTCCGTGCCCCGTGGGAGCACAAGGTAGGGCTGTTGCGATGGCTTCAATCTATGCACCGTTAAAGTTGTTGATGCTTTGGAGCTAGCAGCTGCTTTGATTAGCCGGTGCCCCGGTAGTTTCCTGTCCTGAAAGGCTTGTTCTGCGACCGCCTCCTCGCGTGTACATGTGTAAATAGACATTGAAGCCTCTGACCAGTCTGAAGGTTTAAATGAAAACTGTTTTAATCAGTGTCCAGCACTGGATAAGCGCTAATTTAATTCATGATTGTTTACAAATTGGGAAAGAAGAAACAAAAGGGAATATCCTGTTTGGGTTGGGGCTCTGAAGAGCCTGAGCATTATTTTTGTAAAGGGAAAAACAGCATTCTTTGTGCCATTTCATGTGCCTGTAATGTAATTTTTTATATTGTATTAACATCCTGGGAATGAGTGGGCTGCCTTTGTTTTCTAGTCAAGTTTTCAAGCATTTTCCTCAATACCTGCATTTGAAAGTGAGACCTGCCTAAAAGACTGCCTTTTGGGACCAGTGGAAGCATTCTCTTACAGTTGTCATTTTCTGTTTACTAGTGTTACATGAAAATGTGTTTGGGGACAAGGAAACGATTATTGCGGTGGGAAAGGTGGCCTTGTATTTGAGACAGTCTTCACTGTGTAAACTTTAAAACACAATATGTAATTTAAAGACCATGAACTTCAGGCAATAATATTAAGTGTAAGCTTTTAAAGTTTATTTTGGGGATCATAGCTTGTTTTATTTTTTGTGCTATAAAATTAACAGTATTAAATGAATTATATTCTTAGAATATATGGAGTGTCTTTTCTTAAGATTAGTGCCTTTTAATTTCTTACTCCACTTATTTCATAGAACTGGTCCCAACATCAAGCCACTGTTTTGTTTTTTTTTTTCTCCAGTGCCCTGTTTGTACAGTCTAAATAAAACTTGCATCAACCTACAGTATTATTTGTTGTCTTTAGTCTTAAAACTTTGCTAATATTAGCAGAGTATTTAAGTTCTCACTCTGTCGTTCTTGGTGGCCTCTGCTCTACAGGAAGAGGCTCCCTGAAGTTTTCCAGGATCTGTGCGAGAGTCGGGCAGGAGAAAACAGCGTTTTCAGACAGCGACCCCGGCCCGTTCCGGGCACGTGCCCCGCTCTGCGCGTCGCTTTGGGGGGCGCAGGGGAGGCCCCGTCCCCACGCCCGGGCTTGTCGATCCCGCTCCCCGCCAGCCCCGGCTGCTCCTCCCGTCGGCTCTCGGCTCAGCTCCGCGGTGGAGGCTGCCCAAGGCCCCCGCGGAAACGCTGCCCTTTCACTGCGACGCGTTCGCCCGGCCTTGCAACTGCGGGTCTGGGCTCCCCGCTGGGAATTTATCCTCAGCTTTGTTTGAGTAAATAAGGCCTCGCTGATGCACACAGGAAAACAGAGGAGGTGGCGTTTTAGCCGCTGCTAACGCGTTACAAGTATCCACTGCAGGCGCTCGAAAGCAAGGTCTGCTGTTTCGTTTTTTGGCAGGCAATTTAGATCAAGAATAGCAGAAACTAGAGCTTTTAGTTTACTTTAGTTGCGGGTATTTTTGGTGGTGATGTTTTTTGGTATCATTCAGGTAAAGCTGTAACAGCACACTGAAACTTGAGAAGATCCTATGTAGGAGGAAGCGACACTGGGCATGATTAATTGCTGCAAGTGAGAAGCATGAAAAACTTGCATTGTTTTCCCAGCCTCTCTTTGTGGGTACAGTGCAGCGCAGTGTTTGTCTTCTCTGATGCATAGATTTCTATGATATTTTTAATAAAAGTTCATAGCCAACTGTACATAGTGTCTTATGCGCAAGCATTTACATTTGATGTGTTACATTTCCTCACCAACCACCATTTTATTGAGCTCCACGAGCAAGCACAGCTCAGGCGCGCCTGGCAGAACCCCCGTTGAGCTGCTCAGCCCAGCAGCTTCTCCCGACATCTCCCGTAGTTCCAACCGTGCTGCAAGCAGCCTCCCCTGCTAAGAGTGGTTCCTGCACCCCAAATTCCCTGTGCGGATGTGTCCGCTGCGTCGCTCCCGTCTGCATCCCACAGCAGTGCCGGAGGCGCCGTGCAACCTCTCCAGTGAAAGGGCAACGACGGCCGTCGCCACCGGAGCACAGCGACCTGGCCTTGCTCTCGGCCGCTTCCGGACTTCCTCGGAGACAAAGCGAAGCCTCTGTGCACATCTGTATTGGGCAACGGGAGATGCAGCGCTTTCACAAGCGGAGGCTTTGGGGAAGTCCATGGCAGCAGCGCTCTGTGCAGCAGCACCGCCCCTCCTTGCTGCCTCAAAATGCATCAGCTGTCGGTAACCTGCACTCCTGAGAGTGTGCGAAGCTTCAAAAAGCCCCTAGATTTCGTCATACCCTGCTAGAACGGCTCCAGCAGGCTGCAGCGACGAGGACTGCACGCGCCTGAGCCCGTGAGGCGCTTCCTGCTGCGCGCGCGGCCTCCTGCGCCGGGCCGGGCCACGTCGCTGCTCTTGGCTCGCTTGGGCGGCCTCGCCAGCCGCCGCTCCGGGCCGGGGCTGTAGCAGCAGCTCCCTGCAGGGCCGGCGCCGCCGCTCGCCTCGCCTAACCCTGGCAGCACCTGCTCATTTCGTAACCAGAGCCCCCGGGCAGGAGCGCCGAGCCCAGCCCGCCCGGCGCACCACACTGTCGGGATTAGAGCTATATCTGGGGCCTCCGCGGGGACCCGGCTCCGCTTTGCGCGTCCTGCCCGGCCCAGCAAGGGCAGCTCAAAGTCAGCTCCGAGCAGCCTCAGCCCGGAGCCTCCGCGCAGACGCGCTGCTCGCTCGGGCTTCCCGCCGCCTCCCGGCTCCTGCTTCCGAGCGGCGCCAACCCTCGGCGGCCCGGGGGAAGGAAGAGCCGGCGCTCGCCTTGCCGAGAGGCACAGGGGCCGAGCCGGAGGCGGCCGCGCGGGCAGCGCTCGCGGGGCGGCCGGGCCTGGGAGCGCCCAGCGCCGACCCGACGGCCACGGGGTTTTAGTGCTGCGGTGCGAAACGTGAGAGGGGCGAGCGCCGAGCGCCCGGCCCTCGTTACAGGCAGCTGGAGCCCGTTTAGGGCCTCGGGCACCAAGGAGCCACCCGGCCACGGCCCCGCGCGCAACAGGAAAAGTGGCAGCAAGAGGGAGCCCGGCGTGGCCGAGCTCGGCCCGACCGTCGGCCGTGGGCCGGGGTTAGACCCTCCCGAGGCGGCAGGGACGGGTCGGCCGAGCGGGGCTGCTCCCGCAGCCGGAGCCAGGGCTTCCCGCGGCCGCCTGGCTGCGGAGGCGCCTGCGGAGCCGCGGCGCTGCAAAAGCCAGACGGGCCGGGCGCTTTCACACCCCAAAGGGGCCCGGGGCTCCTGGGGAGCACCCAGTGCCTTTGCGGGGGAGGAGGCACCCGCAGGGCCGGAATAGGGTTAAGGGTGGGCGATGGCCACAGGTCGGACTCCAAAACCGAGCGGCGTTGGAGGCCTCGCCGGGTGCTGGCGCCATGTCTGTCCACCCCTTCCGCACGGCCCAGAATATCCCCCAGAGGGACACAGGGAAACAGGAGAGCAAGGCGGAAAAGCCGGCGCATGCCAAAGCAAGGGGCGGCCGAGGCCGTTTCGTGCCGTGCGACAACCTTGCGGGACTCGAGCCAGCGCAGGCACCAGCTCCGAGCGAGGCCGCGGAGGCTCCCGGCCCCCTTCCCACCTGGCGGCCAAACGCCGCCCGCCCCCAGGAGGCTCCTCACGCCCGCTGGGCCTCGCCAGCTGTTGGGCCAGGCAATAAAAGACCATTTGCTGGGAAGGCGGCGAGGGGGGGACACGGCCCGACCCGCTCGGCTCCAGGTGTCCCGGCCTGGACCCCGCCCTTGGAAAGATCCCGAGGAGCCTTCCGGGGCGCCCGCCAAGGGCCACGCGAGCCGTCGGAGCGCCCCACGCGGAGACGGTTCCTGCTGCTGCTCCCTCTGCACTAAGGCAGGCACAGACAGAGCTCAAGGCTGCGAAAAGCAGGAGGAGAAACCAAAATGAATCGGGATCTTTCTTTCCCATGGGAAATGCACCTAGATCCCATTTATAGCCCATTTGCCCTTATCCTTATGTAACTCTCCTGCAGGAGCGGAACAGAAAACCTGCAAAAAATAAACACGCTGCAAGGAACCAGCCCGGGGCCTGTGCCGCGCGCGGCACCGCAAGCCGATAACCCGGCGGGACCGGTGCCAACGGGGCGCTCGGCGGCACACGCAGAGCCCGGCCCGGGCACCGTGACGAGCACGGAGCCACGGGGCAGCTCCAGAGAGAGGCACCAAAAGCACCAGCGGGCGCTTGTTCCCGTGCTCTTAGCGGGCTGCCTTGCGCACGCCTGCCCTGCGCCGAAGGCGGCAGGGGGGCTTCGCGGCAGCCCACGCGCGGGGCTGCGTTTCGGCCCGGGCTCTGCACACTGCAGCCGAGGGGAACACGAGAGCAGAAAGTGCCGAGAGCGGCCGAGCCCAGGGCGACGGCAACGCGACCGGGGGCTCCGCCAGCCCCGCAGGAAGAGCCCTGGGGACGGCGCCCGCGCTGCGCTCGCAGCCCCTGCCCTGCCCGGCCTCCTGCTGCACCCGCCGCCCGCACAAACGCTGCACGACTCGCCTCGCTGCCCGCTGACGGCTACACAGCACACAGCAGTTTATTTGGAGCGTTACAAGAAGACGTACCTAAGTAACTCCTAGGAAAATGCCTGCCCTGCTTCAGGACCGTGTGTCCGCCACCGCTGCGGCCGGGAGCAAGGGCGGATGCCTCCCCCTTCCCACGAGGGGGTTAAAGTGTCCTCTGTGCAACACGGCGGGATGTGACAGGCGGCCGCAGCGGAGCTGAAGCTGCCCCGGCGCCTCTCAGCAGCCAGGGCGCCCCTGCGGATGGCGGCGGAGGGGGTGCGGGGCGGGCGCCGAGCAGAGGTGCCAGCGGGACAGGAGGCAGCTCAACGCAAGCGCCCGCGGAGCAGCGCCGGGCCGCTCCGGACGGTGCTGAGCGCGCGTCGCCGGGGCAGCGCCTTAACCACAGCTATAAATGGTGTTCTCGGGGGCGCTGAGGGGTGGCAGAGGGACGTCCCCCCCGGCAAGGAAGAGGTGAGAGGGCCGTGGAGCAACCCCGCTGCTCGCGGCTCCCCCCAGGCCTCTGGGGACCCCCGGAGCAGCCCCCACATCCTGGGAACGACCCCTCCGCGGGCAGCAGGAACTTCACTAACCTCAAACCTAGGGCTGACGGCCGAGGGGTGGCACGAGGGCCGCAGCCCGGAGCCTCTCGCTGCCGCTCGTCCTGCTCGCGCGGCCGCTCCTTCGCTGGCGCGGCGGGGGGAGGCTCTAGCTGCCCTCCGACTACGCTAGGGGGGGAGGCCGCGCGGGGGCACCAGGGTTGCTTCCTTTGCTTGTCCTTGCAGTGATTTCTCTACAGCTTCATGACCAACTTGCTGGAATGGCCACCTGGACGGCTCCTTGAAGCTCCTCTGCCCTTATCTCCTCGCACGCGTGTCCCGGGAGGAAAGGGGTTTGGAAACTCCCAAACGCAAGATTGAAACAGCCTGGGACGGAGAGTTCGGCATCTCTTCAACGGCTGCTCTCACAGTCCTTGTGGTTTCCTACTCCCGCTGGAAAGAAAGCAGAGCGGAGCGCGCGGCGTCGGCCGGGCCGGGCCGGCGCAGCCCTCGGGAAACGGCGGAGCGGGCGAGGAGACGAGGCGGGGGAGCCCCGCGGCGCCGCCGCTTCGCCCAGCACAGACAAGGCCGCGCTCCGGAGCACGTTCGGTCCCATTTACAGCTTTCTGCCAGTCTTTCCACAGGGAAGGGCGGCGCGGGTTCACCAGCACGCGTACGGGAAGAGCGGGTACTGGCTCCACTCCGCCACGGCCCCGTGCGCGTGTCCCGAAGCCGCCTGCGTGCTGTAATCCGTGGAGAAGGCGGAGTAGCTCATGGCCCGGTACTGGCCGTGCGAAGGCACCATCCACTGGCCCAGGCCCTGCTCGGCGCCGTAGGGGCCGTACACGGGCGCTCGGGGGCCGGCTTTGCCCACGGAGTCCATGGCCATGTTGACGACGCCGGCGTAGTCCTGCGGGGGCGGCAGGGGCGGCGGCAGCGGCGGCAGGTTGGCGAAACCCTCGGCGAGCTGCTTGGCCTCGTGCTCGGGCAGCAGCTCCAGCGCGTGGCAGCGCGGCCGC
>VZSV01000177.1:251725-314919 GCA_013398735.1 Nothocercus julius | reverse complement strand
AGAGAGAGAAAGAGAGAGAGAGAGAGAGAAAGAGAGAGAGGGGGGGAGAAAGAGAGAGAGAAAGAGAGAGAGAAAGAGAGAGAGAAAGAGAGAGAGAAAGAGAGAGAGAAAGAGAGAGAGAAAGAGAGAGAAAGAGAGAGAGAGAGAGAAAAGAGAGAGAGAGAGAGAGAAAAGAGAGACAAAGAGAGAGACAAAGAGACAGACAAAGAGAGAGACAAAGAGAGAGAGAAGCCATTGCACTGGCTCTTTTTCCTGCAGAAACATGGAGCGGGAGATGGGGAAGGCAGGCAGGACTCACCGGTAGGCCTGGTAGGACGGCGTGGGCACCTGCTGCTCCCTGGCCGGAGCGTCGCGTGGGTCGGCTGGAGCCGGCGATGCCGCCGGGAAGCCCTGGCTGCCGCTCTGCTCCGCCACCCAGAAGGGGAAGCCGCCGCTCACCACCACGGGGTTGCTCTCCTCCTTCACGTCCACGTCCTCCTCCTTCCCGAAGTCTGGCTCACGGCAGGGAAAAGAGGGAATGGAAGAAAATGAGGGAGGGGGAAGCGAGAGCCCAGAGCCCACGATGGCCTGGTGAAAGCCGGAGCAGCGGGGCTGGCGCGGGGGCTGCACTGACGCAGCCTCTGCAGCCGTGCGGCCATAGGGGAGCAGCCCCTGGCTGGCTCCTTCCGCCCTCACGCTGCCGCTCGGCCCACGTTTGTGCGAACAGCACTGCAAACCGCAGCAAGGAACAAGCAGGCCTAAACGTAACCTCTCCCAAGCGGTTAGGTTCATTTTTAACTGGTATCGACTGTCCCCGGGCAGAGGAAGGGAGCGCATCTCCTGATGCGAGAAACAAGGGCAGAAAGGGCAGCTCTTGGTTGGCAGGACACAGAGTGCAGCTCTGCCACTGCCCCTTCTCCTCCCCACGGCCCGGCCGCGTCTAGGAACTGCCCCTTGTGTTTGTGGTTACCAATATTACCACGTTCCTCAGCACCGGGCTCCTTTTCCTCGGGTAGCTTCCTCTTCTGGCTTTTGGCTGGACTGGATTTGTGGCACTTGGCTCGTCCTTCCCTGGAAAGAAACAGCACACGGAGGAAGCGGGTAAGAAGGTTTTCCACTGAGATGGACATGCAAGGGCAGCTGGGCAACAGCCCTGGATGAAGGAAGGACAGAGCAAGCCTTCCTGGTGCTGAGTGGCCCACAGGGATATACATACATATCTATATATGTGTGTGTGTTTATTCAGCTGACAAGCATATATATGTGAATTCCAGAGCTGGCCACGCCGTCTCCTGCGAGCACGGGCTCCCAGCGCATGTGGAAGATGGAGGGCCTGTTGCTTGAAAGCATTTTCAGAAAATGAATCTAGTTTAACCAGAAATAGTCCAGATAGCCCTATTAGGAGGGGAAGGAATAGCCCTGACGTTTTCAGAATTTGTTTAAATTAAAAACAGAAACAAAAAAAAAACAGTTTGGGCCTTTTTCAATCAGGAAATAACATTTTTCTCAAGTATAAAATAATGCAAAACCAAATGTTGTCTCAATATCTTTTTATAACATATTCTGCTAGAAAAAAAAAAAAATCACACTTTTTTTCTCATCTCCATTGCAAACTGAAGGCTGCATCTAAGATTGGTTTTATCTCACCCATTGACTGCTCTCAGACCAGACCAAAGACCACACTGGTAGCGGCATCCAACTTCCCTCTTGCAGATAAAATTTCCTATTGGAAGAGGTGCTTTTTCACTAAGAGGAGATGAGAGGAGGGAACTTTTGAGTATCAGAATCAAGTTAATCTCAAATCCACACAGTGATCTTCTGTGGACTCCTTTTACTGCAGCTATTTAGACGTCAGACAGCAGTCTAGATCCAAACTGTGAGGGAATGCAGGTCTCATATTTGTCCTATCTCCCACATTTCTGTAGAAATGTCTGCATCTCCTCCTATTCCCCCAGGCTTTTGGGAGACAGCTGCACAATGGGACATTATCATCATCATCATTCCCAGAATGATGCAACCGGCAGGACTTGGCTGGCTCTGCAGAACTCGCATTGCTCAGTGGATTTGGGTAAAATTCATGAGTGAAAGCAAGTTGGAAATAAATGGAGATGGGAACCAGCTTACCTTCGGGTGTTCTTTCCATGTTCCCGGAAGCCTTTAGCAAATGGATTGTTGTCAATCTTGAGTTTTGTGATCTTAAAATAAAGGAACATGATTCAGTGTCACAATGAGTGGTTGGGTTCTTTACCACTTCAAGACCTTTACCTCAGTATTTATCACAACAGTTTGACTGGCAGTTTGGAGGTGCCCTTGACACTGTATCTCAGCTCTTACAACACTTCTCTCTACTGATTAGGAACAGATACAGAGAGAAGAGACTTTCCCAGGGACTTCTCCAGGGTAGGATTCATCTGTTTAGAGAAATATGCAAGGTCAGTACCCACACCTAGACTTTTTACTGTTTCTGGGATCCTTTTAACCACTGACAGTGCACTCAGTAAGTAAACGGGCATGATTCATCTCAGCCCAGAGTGGATGCCATCTCAAAGGACTTTGGTGAGTAAGTTCCCCTCACACAGGTGCCCATGCTGAATAGCTCAGAAGGAGACACCTTCCCTTACAAGATTTCTCCGGACAGTGTCAAGGGGTGGTGCTTGCACGCCGTACCTTCTCGTTCTGGTAAGCAGTCACGGATGTGAAGACAGTCTCTGGGAAGCTGAACACTTGGAAGATGCTCCAGCGGACACTGAAGAGGTCATCGGCCTGCACGATGTGGAAGCGAGGCTTGTAACGGTGCATGGAGTGCAGGATGATCTGGTGCAGACAGACAAAAGAGAAGGTTTCCATGTGCAATCACAGCTAATGTACTCTGCCGTCCGCTGTGAAGGCTCCCAGGACACCTGTTCCAAATCAGGAGCCCCGGGGCATTAAAAGGGCACAAGGGCTGGGCTAAGGAAGAAAGACGTGACACTTGGATACCTTTCAATTTCCACATCATCTAATCTCTCACAAATCTAACTGCTTTCTGTGGCACTGACTCCCAGCTAGCATAACCCAAGGAGCGGGGCACCAAGGCCAGCTACAACCTACATGCCCATGTTGGTCCAGCGTGTTGTTGGTGAGCTTCAGCTTCTGGAAGGAGACAGGTTCTTTCATCCAGTGGCTGCCAGGAGCTGGGGAATCCGGGTGGACGTAGGTGCGACAAGGGAGCTGGGGCTCTGCTTTTCCAGCCACTTCCCACTGATCTTTATTCCACTGTGGAGGGAAAAAAAGGAAATCTAGGACTTGAAAGACCTACCCTCATCACAGGGAATCCCCAGCAGCTTTGTTTCACTATCTGATTTCATGGACTTCCTGGAGGCAGACAGTCCTGACAGGTAGCAGATTCCCTCTTATGAGTCATGATCATGTTACTGAAGCATCTGAGTTTAGGTCTCATTTTTCCTCTCTCTGTCTGAATGGCTGTCAGACATTAAGTCTGACATTAATCATGATCAAAACCACACTGTTTACAAGGAAAATTGTAAGGCATCTTTCCAGCTGCTACCCGTGCAAAAATGGCAAATTCTAGATAAGAGTGGATAGGCAGAAAATACACCAATTACTTCTGAATTTTGTCCAGAGACGCAGAAAAAAACACTTTTGAACTTGGTCTGAAGATAATTTGCTTATCAGCCTGGCCAGCGAAGCATGAAGATTCATTTATTACAAATAAAGGGGATGCACAAGAGTCCCCCATGAGCCTGTAATAGGGGCTTGTTCTGTCTCTTTTTTCATGTAGTAAGATGGAAGGACAGCACAACACAACTTTTATTATTTAAAGAACATACCTTGTACCTGAAGTTGTCCATTGGTACAAAATCTACCAGCATGAGATACTTGGCATAGGGGATTAAGCCGGAGACTTTGATTTTGCATTGTGGAAACATTCGTCTGAAGGAGAAATTAGATACACACTGTAAGAAATTTTGCTAAAAGCCTTTTTTGTTTTGTTTAATGACCTAATTAAGCATCAGGTTATGTCTACTCATTATTGTGCAAAGTGCTGGTGGCAGTATTTCACCAGATCAGCTACTAGACATTTTTACCATCTTATTAAATGCATAAGGCATTAATTGAGCAGCAGTCACTGATGACCTGATACTGTTATTGCTTTTGTTGTTCTGATTTTTGTAATGCAGCTCTGGGAAACTCAAATAAAACATTTAAAATTCGGACATAGTTCCTAGCTTTCTGCAGCTATCATGGACCGGGAGTACAGACAAGAGCATTTGCCAGTGTGGATAGCACTCGTTTGCAGGTATATCCAGCTTTCTATTCCCGTACTTCCTACTATCTCCTTTATCTTCTGACATTGCAAACAGCCTTTGACACCTACTTCCCTATTTAAAGGGGATTATTTCATCTCACAGCAGTCTTGATACAATACATTAAAATTTCATACTCTTTCATTACAAGCTCCATAATATGTGACTAAGATATAACTTGTAGAGTATAGCGTGAGCACAGATCCTTACTCTTCTAGGTCACGTTCTTGTCTGCAAATGCAGAATCAAAGTCAGACATTTAGTGCTCATCTGATTCTGCCAAAGCCTGTTTGAGGCAAAGGAAGTCTGGGATACTTTCTAGAACAACCCCAAAGTAATAGGAAAAACAACAGCGTAAGTGCTGAGATCAGAGTAGAGAAGCTTTTCCAACACATTAGCCCCTCAATGACCTTTCACGCTTCACAATTTGGACTTCTAAGACATTCTGAAAGAGCAATTCTTAATAATTGCCTAAAAAAACCCCCACACTTAAGAATCAGCATTCAAAAACAAGCACTTGGAGAGAGTGAAAGCAGCTTGAAGGGGTTGGTGTAGAGGGCTACTAGGCTTCTCCCACCTTCCAGATTTGGTGATGATCATCTCCGTTCCTATCTGGTGAAACTTCATCCAGAGCCCCATGTCCTCGAGGGTGACCACGATGGAGCTCTGTGCGTAGGGCTCCAGGCTGGGGGAAGGAAGAGCATCACACGGCGCTTTCACGTCTGCCAGGAGAGAGAAAACGGCAGCTTAGGAGGGACACGAGGGGAGCCCGCCTGGAGCGGCCGCGCGGCGCTCAGGGCCGGAGCGCCAGCCCGGCTGGCGCCGGCAAACCGGGAGCTACCTCATTTCACACGCTGTTGCAAGAGGGCGGCTTCGGAGAGCTGCCCATCCGCTCCTCCTCCCGGCTGCTCGCAGGGTTTCGCAGCCCCAAGTTACTGCAGAGGCTTCAGGACCAGTTTAGCTCAGGTAGCTGAATGCTGTGATTTTATTAATGAGGGTCCCAGGTGCTACCAGGCCATGCCATGAGAAACCTCTCAAAGCGAATGGATCATTTGCCTGCAAAGCTTTTCTTAGGAGGCTCAGTAGGCAGAAAGGCTTTTCCAACAGATTTGTTTTTAGCTGGTAAGTTCTTTTGCAAAGATTTACCTGCTGTACAAACCCAGCACGACTTCCTCTACTCCAGAGCTCAGACTGGTAGCCACCATCCACTACTATTCTTGTTCTGATGGGATTAGGGTTATCCAAACCCCTTTACCACAAGCATGAAAGGAAAGCTGAAAGGCCTGGGCTGAATTTAAGCAGTGGGGGAGAAATCAGCAGCTAGATGGTAGCGGAGGTGAGAAAACACTCCAGAGGACCAGGAAGGGACAGAGAGAAGACCCAAACGTAAGTGGAGACAAGGAAGGGGGACGGCAGAGCCAGACCATGGACTGTTTCCTCAAGCGGCAGCGCTGTCCTCGCCTTAGGGGAGGAAGCTGCTTTCGCCAGGTGATGTCTTAGCAGCTACTTGCTTAAAAGGCAGATTTTTTTCTCTCTCTTAGATCTTATTCAGGGTAGATGAGAAATGAGGGGACTCACTGTCTTGCTGCAGCTTCCCTGAGTATCTTTAAATAAACATAAAATGTAAGTAGCTATTTCCAAAAAGAGTAATTTCCTTTCTGAAAGCTGCATCTTTCCACAAAAGCAACCCAACGTGAGCCTAAAGGGGTTATTTCCACAGTAATAGAAACTTAAAAAAAAAAAAAAAACCCACCAACAACAAAAAACCATAATTCGGCTGTCTTTTAAAGGTCTTTAGGCATTTTCGAAAAAAAGACACTCTGCCCTTTTTTCTGCTTTGATCCAACATTAATGAACTGGCTAAGAAGTGACACCTAGCCTGCTCACCAAGATTAGCCTGTTAACATCTTCCTACTAAAGCTTCCCTCATATCCTCTCGCAGAGACATGAAAGCTGCCACGAGACGACACATTCGGTAGCTCCGCGCGGCACATGTATCAGGAGGAGTTACAATAAAATTAGGCTGATTTCCCACCGGAGCCATCCAGCCGCAACGCACACCAGCAGAGCCCCATTAGCCAGGCAGATGCTCCCTCCTTGCCTCAAATCTGTTTTACAATTAACATTTTTGCAAGCCAATTCCAGGGCCGCTAAACGAGAGAGCAACAGAGCCGAGCGCGGGACTCCTTGAGGAAGGGAAGTGCCAGTGAAGTCGAAGGAATTCAAGGGAGGAGAGTTCCGCGGATGATTAAAAATCAACGCTGATGGCCAGGGCGAGGGCAGGGGTGCCCACGGCGAGGCCGCGTCCCTGCCGCGTGCCCGGCACTGCAGCATCCGCCGGCAGGACGTCCCGCTGGCCAGCGCCGCGGAGAGGGGCCATCCGAGCAGCGAACCCCCCCGTTAACCCTGCGCCTCCCCACCTGCGCTACCTGAGATCTCATCTGCAGTATCGTTTTCGAGGGAATTAAACATTTCCCAAGAATTTTTAGCTCTAACGTATTTCAAAACTCCTTATCAGCATCATGGTGCTGGTAACCCTGCATGGGGCCTATTTTAAAACATACTCTTTATGCCAAGAAGAGGCCAAAGAGAAAGAAGCTGCAGTGAGAAAAGCAGCGTGGAAAATTAAGAGCTCTGTCTATCCCACACTTGACTTCAAAGTCTCAATACAAATAACGACAGCCTGTCTGCACTTCAGTTTCCCTACTTAGAAAAGGTTTTCTCCATCCTTTCCAAGCCATGGAGAAGGAAAGGAGAGAAAGAGAAATAGGAGTCATTCAGTGATAATACTTCATATAAAAACAAGAGAAAAATAGAAAGGGTTCAGATACGAGATGCTAGAAAATAATCCACTTATTTGACAGCAATCCCTGGTTTAATTGTCAGATATTGTGACAGTGTCATAACGTCCTGCAAAGCGTAGGATGCAGTTTGCAACCCCGGGAAAGTGCCACGAACACAACAGGTCCCTCACCTTCAGCAGCATCTGCGACTTTTCCATTTGTCCGTGCTCTTCCTGGTGAAGGAATCTAACATTAACGGCTCTCCAGGGCGCACAAGAAATCCGCTCCGATATATAAAGCTATCCAAGAAATTAATCTTGCAAATAACCAAAAGCCTCCGTGTTCTCCAACCTTACAAATGACAATAGAAGCGTCCCACCCTGCGGAGACACCCCAGGTCTCCCAGCTCCAGGGTTTTGCAATAGCACGAGGCTTTTCCACAGGCGCGGGGGCTTCGCCTCCCAGGTGCCTGGAATATTTCCGCTCTGTACGGCCACAACCAAGTGAGAAAACGCAATGAGAAAATGAGATGATTTCTTAAACAGCTGGAATTTTTGACCAGGTAAAATAGCATAGCATAGTCTGCAACTTTCACGGATCTTTTGTTTTTAAAGTAAAACTACTCTCAATGGGGCAGAATTTATTATGAATCAAGCTCAGCATAGGGTGGATGCTTTAAAGCAACAAAAGCAATGGTGAAGGCGGAAATTATCACAGCGCTGTACAGCTATTTTACTTCTTAGGAACAAAATAACACATTGCAGGGGTGCAGAAAGGCAGCTGCGAGTACCCAGGCATTTCTAACAGGCAAATTAACCACATACCTAAAGGAGGCAAATAGCTGTTTCCTTTGGGCGCGGACAAAAACACAGGCCTAAATCTGGGATTGGGCTCCCCTGTCGCCCGCAGTCAGACAAAACTGCAGGGTTTGTAGCAGAATTACTCTGAGCATTATACAAGAAATAACAGACCTTCAGCCCAAAGGAATTTCTGGTCCTGTGCAGCCAATATACAAACAGCATCACGGTGCGCATGGGGATGCAGAGATGGGAATTTGGGGCAGAACTGCTAGCAAACCTCTGCTGCTCTTGCGGAAGACCTAAGGTTCTCGGAGAACGTTCAAAACCACAATTTGTCATCTGTTCTTGCAAAACCGTTTGGAAACCCCTTCCAGCCAACACACACCACTATAAATCCTGGTATCCCACAGGGAGCACTTAGGCTCTAAAAGTGATGCCCGTGCTGGGCATGACTCTGGACCTCCCTGTGCACTAAGGAGAGGAGGGTCACCCACCTGGCAACGCTTGCATTTTTCCATGTACTGTGAAGTCCAGGAAGTTGCACAGCCACGAGAGCCACCAGAATCCTCACGAGGGGAGCCAAAATAGTCCAGTGCCAAAGCAGGTCCGAGTTCCTGATGCGAGTAAAAGCCTCTCCTCCTGGCATCCAGTGTCAAGAGTGCCTGGGATGAGGATGGGACTCCAAGCACAGCTAGCCAAGGTGAGGTCCTGTTTTATGGAGGCTAATGAGCAGGGAGGAGCCTCTCTCCAGGGCTGTCCCCTCACAATCCTTTGATGTCCACAGGGACAAAGAGAGGAAGGATCTGCAGCAATGGCTGGGGCTAAGGGAAGAAAATCAAAGAGAATTAACATGGCTTTGACATACAGGAAACCCTACAGGGGAAATGCACCTTGATTTACTGCTAACGCACTTTTAAACAAATAGACACAAGACCAAAAGCATCAGCTGAAGACTTACCTACAAAAAAAAAAAAAAAAAACAAAAAAAACCAAAAACTTAAACAACAAGCAGGAGAAGTATCCTTCTGACTAATCCAAGGATTTGAGATAATTTTCATCTCTAGAACATGGAGGCATTCTGTTGTGATTCCTGGTGTGTACCAGAAGCAGAACTCAAGCTTGCTCCTCCCAAAGTGGGCAAATATCCCAAATATCAGTTTGTGGCAACCTCTGGTCTGGCAACGGGGATACTGCAGCAATGCATTCATTCACCAAAACATGCTCTCCTCCAACACAACCTCGTTTGATGGTATAATGCAACTTACCTACCGAATCTCTCCATTTGCAGCCCCGTATCGTGCAGTTCTTCTTTCTATCACACTGTTTTTTCCACAGTATTATCCCCATTGCTGTCCCAGAGGCTCAGGAGCTCCTTATCTGCAGCCTGCTCTACATCTAATGATGTCCCTCATGCTCGCTTGTGAAGGAAGGTGGCAATTGCTTTGGTGACACAGCTGTGCCCGCACGCAGCAATCCTGGCACTGTCCTGCGCAAGTGACCTAAGAGTCTAACACATGGACCAGGCACAGGTTTTATTTAGTCCTTGTTCAAGGCACAACTCTCACTGAATGAAAGTCCGAGTAGGAACTGAAGGACTTCAGCGTTTTGCCCTTAATTAGTTTATTCTGCAAGTGTGACCATTAGCTTTTGTGCTTACCAGCGCTTGCAAGTGCTAAGAGAGAGCAATCAAGTCTGCTGCTGCAGGGCACAAACCAGCCCCTGCCTTGCTGAGGCTGGGAGTGCTGCGTGCTGCTGTACAGGAATCACCTTCCTACCATTTGCAGGTGAACGATGGGGTTTCCGAGAGGGCTCAAGGTCACAAGCAGGATATCGGCCTCAAAGGGCCACTGCTGCATCCTGCACAGCTAATATAGGAGCCCTTCTCCCCACTTCATTTCAAAGAGCATCGCAGTTAGGCTCTAGCTGATTCATTGCCTGGTCTTGCTCTCAGTAAAATAAATAACTTCTGTCACTGACATTAATGGGACACCTGAATTTTAACGTGCAAAAAATATTCTGAATCTACTGACAATCAGTTCTATAGTTGAATGTCATTCATTTAATTCTGCTGTTATTGCCTTCTGGAGCAGCAACCCAAGGACATGCAAGCAAGGTGAAGGGATTTAATCACAAGTACTGGGGATGGGAGTGAAAAAGCCAGTGCTCAGTGTGGCAAGGAGAACATTTGGAAAAGGAGGGCTGGAGAAATTGTGAAAGTAGTGAGGATGATTTTTATAGCAGGAACTCATCCACTTGCTGCTGGACCCTTGAAAGTCCACATTCGATCCACCTGGCCATTTTACCATTTTGAAGAGACCACATTTAAACCCTTTTAAAGAGAAGACCACGGGCTGTTCTCTGCCAGCTAAGTCGGGCCACATCCAGAACTGGGGACCTCGGTACCTTCGAGGAAGCAGCTATCACAGTGGAGCAACAGCAAGTTATAGCTCAACTACAGCTCAGCTGGGGAATTTTTTTTATTACATTATGTGAAAAGATAAATTGGAAGGCAAAAGATTGGACTGTAAAAAGTACCAAGATCAAATCTCTTATCCTTGTACTTGCACAGCCACTACCAGATGCAAATGGAATAAAATGTAGACTTTTTTTTTTTTTTTTTGCTGTTCTGCTCTGCTATGAAAGGAAAGCCAGCACCAAATCTGCTCACCAAGCTCTGCTTTTCTAATGGAAGTATTTTAATTGTAGAAAGCTGAAAAGATGTCTGTAATCAGAATCTGAAAAGGGAAAATAGAACAAAAATTGGGTCAGACTCAAGCTAGCAGTGAGATGGATTAACATCCCACACAGTTAGAAACTGCACAACAGCAGCAGCAGCCCTGGGAATTTCAGACTTCATCTGACAGAGTGTGGGACATGTATCATGACTTACTGCTTCTTCCAAGAAAGGGTATCAGATGGTCTCCTGCTGCCGCTTCATTTGCACACTGGGTATCAGCATGTCTAGAGAACACACATTTGCTGCAAGCACTCAAATCCTTTTGGCTTCTCCCAGCTGATGGATGGGGAAGGTGGAGTCATTAATCACCCACGGCTACTTAACAACCAGCTTTCCCCCAGCCCTTCCACTTGCACTGAGAAGGTTTTCAAAGCACAGAGCACATTTGTGAGTGTCTGGGAAGCGTAGCAAACATGAGCAATGCCCATGAAATAATCACAGCAAAGCAGGGGGGGGCTCTCGCACGGCCCTCGGGCCTGCCCCAGGCACCGTGCCAGGAAGCTGGGGCTGAAGGAGCTGGTGTCTGACAATTCACCGACAAACTGGAGACCGGGGAGAAAAGGGATGGGACGGCGGGTGAATCTGACGAGGGGGAGTTGGGACATGGTGCTGTTGAGAGCTCAGTTATGGCAGAGGGAGAAGTGTCACCGTGCCCAGCTCTAAGAGCCGCTCTGCCCGTGGGCCCTGGGTAGGGCAGCGCACAGGAGGCCACAATACCACAAAAGCAGAGGCAGGGGCCTTTTGCTTTGCATCTCTTTGCATCTCTTTGCAAGGGGGAGTTGATTAGGAAAAAAACATTCCCTTTCAGGTTGGTCCTAAAGCAAATGTTTTCTGGCACCCTTCACTGCAGGTGAAACTTTAACCCTTAACATTTCACCTTCGGGATCCGAGTCTGCAGACGGCCTAACAGGACACCCTGCCCCAGCCCAGGCGTCCCCCTTCCAGGACTCCAGCTAGAGAGATTCTGAAACACAGCAGAAATGCAGCTTAATAATAAAGACCTTTTGGAAAGAACTAGTCTTGCATCAGTTGCTAATCCGCATCCCCGGTCTGCCACAGCAGCAGCAGTGCAGGCACTGCAGCCTGGAGAAACCTTATCATAGTAGCCTTAATAAAACTGGGTTCATAAAACTGGTCTTAACTAAGGCACTGTTGTCTGCCTGAGTTTGCACAAAGCCAGAAAACATAAGCTGGAGAAATGCAAACTGCACTTTTAAGAGTAAATTCTCGCTGGAACCTGCAGACCTCCTTACAGCCATCTGGTTGTGACTTCTTTGGCAGATTCTCACCTGGTGCACGTAGACCACAGGCTCCGAGTGTTCTCTGTGCTCCCCAGTGTGAAAACCTCCAGCCTTGCAATCCCATCCACGTCTTGGCAACATCTCAGTAAGGCTGTGTGGCCATCTGCACTGGCTGAATCCTGAAAATGTGGGAAGACAGCATGTCATTTACAGGGCTCAGAATAAAACAGAGGCTGTCCTAGACTGATAGTTACTTATTTTCTGTTTTACTAAAAACATGAAGCAGCTCAGACCCTCCAGGATGCTTCCGAATCCACAGACCAGCCTCTTAAACAGTGACCCAGCTTGCTGAAGAGGGATGGAGCCAGATTGCACACGGAAGGTCCCGGGGAAGAGCTGAGTATTTGCAGATAAATCCCAGTGAAACCTAAGCTCCCTCAGCCACGCCAGCCCAGAGGCACGCGCCTCCTCAGCCCTCTCAGGATCCAGCATCTCGGAGAAGGAAAGGGAATAGGAAGCAGCTCCTCAGCCCCTACGCTGACTGAGCTGACCTGGGGATGCAGATGGAGGGGTTGAGCCCCACAGCATGGACACCACCTGAATTTGGGCAGGTGGCATGGGCCAACTCTGGGTCTATTGCCACAAGAAAGCAAGAGGAAGAGACCCCCAAGGAGGCTAGTGGATTAGTAAAAGCTTGCGGAATGTCTACATATATTTTCCTATCAGGTGGCAGCATAAGGATTTCTTTCCCATCCCTTAGAGTACTTCCTACAACAGCATTTATTCTGTTGGTGGGAAATGGCATTTTTTCCTTTTTTACGGCCAAGTCTTGATTGCATTTTACTGGGAAAAGATGCCTGGTGTGTCCAGCCGTGTTACATGTGCCCTTCCCTTCAGCAGTGCTGCCCATGTGAGAGGCCCTGCACACGGCAGACCTCGCTGGGCCCACGAGCCCCATGCTGAGCCCCTCATTGCACTGCCCCCAAATCCTCCCAGGGCTCTGCGAAAGCAAAATCACATTTGGTAAAACAAAACAGTTGGTTGGAGAGGGCCTGTTGGTTACAGCTCGATGCTAATTCACGACGGGGTCCGTGGACCGAGGCGCAGCGGAGGTTGGCCGCATGCCCGGGCCCCCCCGCGACGCTGCGTTTCAGCAGTGACAGGGGCCTTTTTGGAAGGAAACGTGTGAAAGGGGCTCACGCAAATCAGAATTAGGATGTTATAAGTTGCACATAGGCTCTTCCCCTCCCAGGCTTGTGGATTGAGGTCTCTGGCCACAGAGCTGTGCTCCTGGCTTAGAGGAAAGGAGATGTTCTCCCGTCTCCCCCTTTATCATATCCGCTCTCCGCAGCCCTCCCGGAATATGCGCCCCTGCACCCAGCAGCTAGTTAGCATTGAGACCCAAAGGGAAATACTTAACGGCCACTTAGCACTGAAGGCTGAGTTTGGCCTCAAAGGCTGCAGTCCAGAGTCAAATGCAAAGCATCAGTGTCTAGGACCCTTTAAAGTTTTCGCAGACTCCTGGTGTTGGGTGCTGCTTTCCTGCCAGCGCATTGTGTTCCCCAGACACTGCTCAGCACTCCGGCCTGTTCAAATCCACAAACAAAAAAACAAAAAGAAAAAAAGAAAAGAAAAACAACATTTTGAGAGGACTTCACAGCTCAGGGGCAGCACAAGCAGCTCTGCGATGCAGCCGGGGGAGATGTGACCCAGCAGAAGGCTGCCCAGAGCTCCCTTCAGCACTGCCGGACCTGCCAGGGCCCCAGGGAGCCGTGAAGGCTCCGAGCCGGGAGACGGACGCGACAGCTCCGGGTTAAGAGCTGTACATGTGTGTGTCTGTGTATCTACAGAGACAGACAGACATCCACGCACAGAAATGCACGCGGAGCTTAAAAACAACATTGTTGGAGGTTCATCTCAACCCCGAATTGAGATTAGAATAAAAATCCCAGGCAGAATGGATTTTGCTGAATGAAAGCCCAGCTGACAAAGCCTCAGCAATCTCTGATAAAAAGCTGATCTTTGCTGGAAAAAGCAGGGGGCCAAACCCAGCAGCACATATCTAACTTTTTGGCCCTCTGATTTTGCAGACACACTGTAATGCGGCTTTGGCTTCTGCACCAGCTTCTTTTGGTGGATGTGCAACTCTGTAGAGTCACAAATTTTACAGATAACAAACCAGACTTCATTCATTTAAGTCAGTTTGTGAGCTATTTTGTTTTGCCAACACAGATTTTTTTTCTATCAGTTTCACAGGGAGTTTTCCATATACTGGTTACTGTACTGTAGTAAGACTTTAATCACAACATGAAATTAATGAAGTAATGCCACACCGAAGGAAATATTTTCATAGAGCTAACGAACATAGCTATGACTGAAAGGTTTAAGGTTTTAAAATATAAAAATAAACCTATTGTAAGCTGTACTCTTTTTTTCTTCCAAATCCTTACTGACTCTAAAGAACTACTTGAGAAAGATAATGAACACAACCAAAACACAGAAAAGGAGAGAAGAGGTAGCACAGAGGTAACAGATTTTGCACAGCTGACATATTTTGATCCAGAACATTTTATAATAGATTGTATTTCAGTTTACTAGGATAATTTATTCCTGCAAACATGTTGTCTTTTTTTTCCTTTTACGTTACTAGTTATCATTTCTCTATGGCCACGGGATGCACACAAGCATATGGCAGGAGGGAGCTGAACCCGCAGGCTGCCTAACCGACCTGCAGAGCTCTGCTATTTCTAGGAGCAATCCTGAACACCGAAATGATTGCCACAGCACATCATTCAAGACAACTTCTGCGAGCTGATACGGAGCACAATGATGGGATACACATACTCTGCAGCCAAGTTTGACCCCAGTAACAAAGAGCTGGAAATAAGTATTCATTTTAAGCAGGAAGGCCTTGGATAAACTCTGAGTTACACTTTTTCTCACCCATTTGGTACCAAATAATACTGGTGTCCACAATAACAAACTGCTGATGAGAATTCTTGCATATAACCAATAACAGAAAAAGAAAAGTATTTGTCAGCTTGCCTGGCCTCTTGCGTGGGGCAAGGCACTCATAAACGTGCATGAATTTACAAAATCAAAAGCCCCGGCGGCACAGCCTTTTTCCAGCAATCTCTAGATTTTTTTCCGTTTCTCATACTAGCAAATTCCTCGGGCTTGGGTACAAACCCCAGGCGAGATCACAGGCCCCGGCTCCCTCCCCCTCCTGCAGATTGTGAGATGTTTACGACCCGGCTCTTATGGCTCTCGAGGTGCTGAATGGCTTTTTCCCCCTCCAAGTCGCAGCTCCTGATGGGCAGCTACAGACCAACTTTTAGCCGGTTTGGTCCGTACTTGTGGATTTTATTGCCCAGTTTGTCTCTTCAACTCACATTTGTAAGCTCCAGAGTAGATTTTTCCCTGGGTAACACTCTACAGCTCAAAGAACTTTCCTTGTTTTTATTACATCCTTGGTGATTAAAGGGATATTTAAAGCTCACAGTGCTCCCTGCTGTGAATATAAAAGCCCAGCATCATTTTGGATAGATGTGTCTAAAAAAATAAATTAAAAATTAGCCCTCCTAGAGTGGACAAATGCTTTTCAGTTGTTAAGAACATCAGGCACTTGAATGATTTAATATGTCAGCTGCAACTCCTTGAGAAAGCAAAGTGCAACCGATGGCTTTGAGCTAGTGGTATACAAATACAGACAAATACAGACAAATACAGGTATACAAATTTCTGCTTGGGCTGAGGAAGTGTGTCATGATTGCATTACCCTGGAAATATTCAATTTCATCTGTTCAGGCACAAATGACTTAGATTTCTTTTCCTCTCTAACCTGGGTAACCACTAACACACACATGTTAAATATTATTGTTAAAAACACAACCTTTGCTTTTGCAATGGGAAAATTGTATTTAAATGACAAGCGCTTCAAAACCTAACTTAGGCCTGCTAAATGAATGGAGATGCAAGAACAATATAATGTCAATTCAACAGAAATATTTTAAAATTTGGTAAGAGTGCTGGGGAGCATGCAAGAGAGAAAAGAAATTACATTTAAACGCAAGCATTCCCTCTGAGTACAGATTAGGGGTCACTGGTTTTAGTCCCCTGTAATATTGGGGTTTCTGGTTTAAGCTTCTATGGGGAAACTACTGCTGGAGTCCAATTTAGCGAGAGTTGGGTATCCCTCAGTGCAGGTCTGCACTCACCTCCAGGGAGCTCACAGCAAACTCCTTGCTACCAGCTTGCCTCCCCAGCTCAGGAGCTTCTTGTATCACGCTGCACAGAGCTTTACTGGTGACCTTTATGCTCTGGAAGCAGATGGCTTCTTTCTTCCCATGGCTCCCAGAAGCTGCAGAATCTGGAGGGAGATAAAAGGGTTTCAGTATTTCTTGTAGCTCACCTGGCAGAACTGTTGCCCCAAGCCATCAGACTTCCAGATGCACATTCTGGCTATGGAAATGGCACACACAGAACACAGCAGACCCAACCACCTGGGCTCCGACTGCCCCCATACCATCTGGCAGACACAGGAGAGTATTTAGGAGTACCATGTTCAGTTAACATGACTCGTCTGACCACAACAGCAGAATGACACAGTGGATAGAGCCCAGAGGGATGCAATCAAAGTGAAGTGAACACAGAGACAGTGTGGAGCAAGACATGCAGCAGTTGCGGCACATGTGTGCCCTTACCTGCTGCTTTGGTGATGATCAGTTCAGCACCAAGTGCACTGAACTTTTCCCTTAATCTCCAGAGAGGGATGAAAGCAGTTGAAAGGAGGATTTCATCGGGGATAGAAGACAGCTGCCGGGTCTAAAAAGGTATCATCTGAAAAAGAGCAACCCTGGCACCTATTTTATGTGGGAAGAGGGTTATGCTCTTGCATGGGAAAGGAAAAAGCAAATGTCTTAGAAGTGGCCTTTAAGAACTGTGTGCTGTAGAAACAAAACAGTACAACTGCCAGGAGCTACCGCCACACACACAGTCGTCCTCTTGACCTGCTCCCTCATTTGTCCCTTGGGACAATGGTTCTGCACTACCCACTGAGATCATTTGCTCACAGTCACCTCTGATGCATTTGAAATTTGCTCAAGAGTTTTAAGAGGGCTCCAAAGAGGAAATACTGCTCATCTAGCAGTGGACTGACAGTGTAAGTAAAGTGAAAGCAAAACCAGCATTTACCATGCCCAGATTTGAACCTCAGTACACTGAGCAGGGGCTAGGCCTGCCTTCTGTCCAGAGTCCTGACTACAGGGATCTTCTTGTGCCAATTAACAAGACAAACTATGGCAATCATAACTAATTTTCCCCACAGGTTTTGTCTCCTGGTTGTTTAGGTCTCATACTATACAGAAAACTACTGTGATCTGAGGAGACAAAATCACAAGCATATTAGATGATGGGCCACTTTCTCTTACCTGGCACTAGCACTGGTGATTTTAGCCATTGGCCAAAGTTGCAGCTGTCACAGGGCTGGTGCCTGCACTGGCACTGCTGCTGTAAACCATCTCTGTATGGGTTCCTGAAGTTTGATATATCCTGGAGGGTCCTAAAGAGGAGATGCAGGAGGGCTCGGCAACACCTCTTCTCCAAAAGGGCTGTCTTCTACTTGTTCATGAGATCCTGCATGTTTGCCAAAGAAAAGAGAAGTGGGTAAGTGGGAGGGAAATGTGTGGGGAAAGGAAGGTAGAGAGAAACAAGGGAAGAAATGAATGGCAAGAAGCAGATGGGAAAAATAATGTCAAAGGCAGCAGATGCTTCCCCCATTGGTGTCCTCTTGCTGGGCCCAGGGGTCCTGTCATCAGCTTTTGTACCCAGCTGAGGACTTGCAAAAAGAAAGTCCTGTGCTTCCACACATCATAATTCCCAAAAGACCAAGCACGTACTCGCATGGGAGGTGTGACTGCAGTCTAAATGATGCTGAGCTTGGCAGACCACTGCTGTTCCCCACTCCTAGGACTAGGCCAGAGTAATGGGGAAGGTGACATGTTATTGAGCTGCTGGGTTTCATACCCCAAGAAGAGCCTTTTAGTGACAGTGGAGACACTAAAGCCATCAGCCATTCTGCTATGGCTGACAAAAGATTGATCCAGGGATGACTGAAGCTTTTTTCATTGCAATTGTGAAGCTCACGTTTATTAGTTGTTCTCCCTTCTGCTTTTAAAGTGCTTCAAACAGCACTCAAGAGAGAAAAAGGACTTCAGTTTACACAAACTATATCCACTTGGCATATTTAGCTCACGCACAGCATTCAAGATTCATTAAGTCATTTTTCATGTCTTGACAAGTTCCTGTCAGGAACAGCTCCTCCCTGCTTCCACCCCTTGTTAGCCAAGAGCTACTGCAGTTCAGAAACGGAACATTCCCTGTGCCAAAAGTCTTCTCCTTTGAGGAATACGGCCAAGGTTGCGCTGGTGGCAAACAACTGAGATGGACAATACACCTCTCTCTTGTCTGTCAGTCTTTAAGACCAGGAAAAGTGCCAAAATCAGCTTTGCAAACTGAACTCCTTTTTTTCCAGAACTGCTCTAGCACTGGTAGAGGCAATGGGGGCTTCTCCAGCAGCCCTGTGACTTGCCTCGGTCCTGCAGAGGGACGTTTCCTTGTCTGCCTCGTAAGGGGGTTCAACTGTTAGACCGACTCCCCACCCACCAGTACACAGGATTTGGGCAATGACCAGCTTGGTACAATGCAAACCTGGGAACTCACTTCTTCAAGAGGAAGCCAAACTCACAGGAGCAAAATGCACATAGCAAACGATACTTAAGTAGAGAACTTGTTAGATAAAAGATTCTGGTTTAGCATTTACTGCCTTTTTTTTTTTTTTTTTTTCTTACCTGAAGACAAATGAAAATATGCTTGCAGAAATACTGTTTCTTTTTCCAGTCAAACATTGGTCAAGAAATTGGTAATAATAAAGGAAATCATTACTTTTATGCGTATGTTCTAACTGATCAACTACAGCTTTTGCAGTTCAGACACTGTCCATAATTTTATGACACAAGCAACTAAAATCTGTTTCTGTGCAGCACTCACACATTACTTACTTCTCTCTTGCATTAGATGAGACTGAGTCTGCAGCAAAATTATCACACTTAAAAAGTTATCTTGTCTAGCGTGGCCTTGCCATTTGTTTGCCATCCTCAAGGCAGAAACTGAAACTTGCATCTTGTGAAGATTTTACTTACCAAAATATCAAAGGTATTTAAGCCTCAGTCTCTTTCTGCTCACGGAGATGAAAGTTTTGCTAACAGATGCAACCACTGCAGCAGATAATTATTCACAGCAAATGTTCCCCAGGCTAAAGAATCCCAGTTTTCTTGAAGGCGGATCAGCTCCAGCTTCTTCTAAAAGCTAATGCTGAAATGGAATTAGTCCCTTAGGAGAGCAGTCAGCTTAGAGAAACCTCAACATACTTGTGTTTTCATGGCTAAACCCATTCCATGTCTAGCCAAGCAAATTAATACATTTGCTCCAGCAAATTTATCAACATTTATCAAAAAGTAAACAAAAGCTGCGAAATCAGCATTCTCTGCTTACATCATCCTGCACCACACAAAATACTAAATCGACATCTATGTTTAGGCAGTAAGGAAATGCTCTCATAATAGAACAGAGTAATGTTGTCTGCTTTGGAAATGCATTACCTTGATGTTTATATAGCCACAGGAGACCATTCAACAACGACAATGTGTTAATTCCATTGACATTATCTCTCAAATTCAGGCATGGGGGTTTGGAGAATTCTTTTTCTTACATGGCTCTTTCATCTAGGAGAGAATAAAGTGGGACATAATGGATAGTTAGTAACATATTGTTAAATGGTTAAAAAAAACATGGAATTTCAAGTGGGGAGCAGGAAAAAAACAAAAATCTAAAATTTTTCTCGAGGAAAGTTCTGGGTTACCATGGCCAGTAAATTGGAGGGGCTTTTCTATATTCCTCTTGGTTACTTCCATCGTGGGAACAGCTCCCAGGAAATATTAACATTCATTCCATTAGAATGAGAGAAAAGCTCATAGCTTTACCTAAACTTGACCAGAAGATAAAGTGATAAACTATTTCAGATGCATAGAAATATTCTAGTTTCAAATTCAATGACAATTTGGGATTTTTTTTTTGCACAGGTGGCTTCTATTTTACAGAGGTGGAAAAGGGATTATAGACAGTTTATTGAAAAACCTAGCAAGTAGTAGGAGAGCTCCAAAGCACAAATCCGTTCCTTTGACCCTTATAATTTATTCCGTAAAACAATGCAGTTTTGTATGAAATAGAGAAGGAAAGTGAATACCGAGGAAGTGTTACAGAAGCATCAAACAGCTTCTTGTCCATCATCTTCCATGAGTGTTTCCAACCTGCTACTGCTGTTCTGGAAGTCATCAGAATTTCCTTGCTGCAAAAATACCAGTCACTGAGGATGGGGAAAAAAAAAAAGATAAATAAAATTATATTCCTAATACACTCCCTGCCCCAGGGATGATGACACCAGATGGGTGTTGCTAAATGGACCTTTGCTTCATGATTTCCCTTCCTGGAGCTCATGTAGATGAATCCAGCTGTTCCCCATCATCACTACATCATATCCATCATAATTCCAGAATTAATTAGGAACTTCTACCTTTCTTAAACATTGGTCTCAAAATAATTTACAGTAATTCTGAAAATATATTTAATTCCTGTTTACTCTGAAATTTTTTTTACTCTGATAGTTTACTTTGATAGTTTCTCAAAACCTCACATCACCTCGTGAATTTTTAATACGTCCTCCCAGACCCATGCGTATCTGTGCCTTTTTTTTTTTTTTTTTTTTTGGCAGCAAAGATATTTCAACTTCTGTTTGAGTTCAGGGGTTAATTGTGAAATTAACCTAAGGAAGGATGTCTACTGTAAAGCATCTGCTTCCGATGGAATTAGGTTTTAGCTGCTGAAATACTTTTATTTTGCTTTAGGGCACAAAGCAGATCGCATCCAATGTAGGCCTATGCTCACATATAAGCTGATGACGGTCTGTTCCATCTCCATTGAAACGAACAGCAATTTCATTCATGCTGAATATCATGTGTCATACATGTGGAATCAAGGGCATATTTTGGAAGAAATATTGCCCTTCTCTAACCCTCACCTTGAGCAGAATATCTGCATTTGCAAACAACACTTCCATGTTTCTGTGTCCTATACAGCTACTTTTCCATTTGTCTTCGGAGGAGCAGCTAACGTGACAGCTGCTGCCCCGCACTGTCGCCGTGTCCAAGCTGTCATTGCTGAAGTGCGACCACACTTGCAAACCGCGCCTTGTAACGCTCAAGGAAGTCTATCCAAGTTGCCCTGAAGTTGTGGGAAGTTCCTCTCACTGGGAAGGACCATACTGGAAGCGCACAGGCAGTCACAGGCTGTTTGCTCTCTCTTATGTTTTCGTTCAATTAGCAACTGCCTAGAAGCGAACGCATTAATTCACACAGCAGCATCTCCGGTGCAGTCATCTGAATTATGTGCAGTTGCTACAGGATCTTGTGTCTGCCTCTTAACAGCTGCCAATCCACATGTTGGGGCCGGGGCCGCGTCCCGCCGGGCAGCGCGGCGGCGGCGCTCGGCCGGGGTTAAGCACCTGCCAGCCCAGCTGAATGGGCCCGGCTGCGGCCGGCGGGGCCTGCGAGGGATCCTGGCCATGGGAAAACTTCCCTCAGGACCGGGATGCTCCGCTTCAGCGACGCTCGGATGCAGAGAAGCACTTGTGTAGATGCTAACGTTAGTTTATAAGCACCCTGGGAGAATTTAAGGGCTTCTTTATGAAGCAAAAAAAGGGCACTGATAGTACCCAGTTACCAAGAAACTCTTTTTGCAGCAAGACTTGAGGAGGTGCAATTCTGAGCAGTCGTTTTTGCTCATGAAAGCCAAAGTGAAAAATCATCTTGTACTGTTTCTTGTCCCTGCGAGACGACACATTAGGGTCTTTGTTATGCTCCCAGGAAAGCCCATTTGCTTATTAAGCCTAGGAAGCATTTCCAGCAGCGCTGTCTATTGGGAAAGTCGGGCCAGCACTGTTATTTGTTTGAACTTGCCTTGGTTCCTTGAGGGCATTGCATTGCAAATGGATGTTGCAAACTCGGGAACTTCCACCACGAATTTCTAACCCTTGTTTTTTTTCTTGAACCCACTCTAACCTAACAGATATCTAATGAACAGTCTAGACATTCCTAAGTGACAGATTTCCGTATTTAAAATATCGTGTCTCAATATTTGCATATCCTAGTTTTTTTTTTTTTTTTTACATAGTAGCTCAATTAAAAGTTAAGCAGTTCTTTGAGAATTTGTCAAGCATTGTCTCATAAGGGGATAACAAAATGATCATTGCAGTCTTACTAAAGGAGACACATTTTATACATAGCGACACATTTAGGAGAGAAAATGTGCTTCTAATATATTTGGATGTATAACGTAAGTAATTTAAATCTCAAGTGTGAAAAAAAACATTACAAGGAATCAAAAACACATGCGAAGCATAAAGCTTTTCTGCTTATATAACATTCTCTACTAATTATTCCTGAACAATGTATGTTCACTGTTAGTTACGAGTTCATACAAAAGTACCTTTGCAAAAAAAACTCAGTTGCAAATTACTTCTTGTGCACAGCCCTTGATATCGGGCCAAAACCTCAAAGAAGTAAGAAGAAAAGAATGCGAGTACACAGGCAGGTTCTTAAGCGAACTGTGGTTATACACAAATAATAACAATTAATCATTTATATATGAAACACTCTCTCTAAAACCCTGCTACACGTGAAAATCACAGTCTATTTTTTTCCTGTCTACCATATTCAGAATAACAACATCCTATCTAAAAACAAATGAATACCATTCCAATGTGGTTATCACAAGCTTATACCATATATGAACTTTGCTTATATTCCATTTATACTGGAATCTTCTGTTTGCAAGGTTCTGAGGGAGGCAAGAGAGAAAGAAAAAAAAAGGCTGAGAAACAAGAATTGAGAGGGATTTTAGTGTCTAATCTGACAGTAAAAAATACATTTACCTGTGTATGTTGACTTGATTTTAGATAAGCAATTTCCTCTAATAAGACAGCATTACTTAGGGAGACATTGTGAAGTGTTGCTCCCACTGGGACTGTATCACTGGATGCTTTTGTACGAAACTGCATACAGCAACATTTAATTGCACAGATAAATCCTAACCGGAGGCGGAAGTGTGATTTTCCTTCTCCCTTTGGTAGAAGAGACTTTGTTGTTCCGATTGTGCAGTCAGTTCATGGCCTCAGCTAAGCTCACGATCCCATTTCATGTGCGTTTCTGCAAGATGACTGCAGTACTTGATCTTAGCTCCTGGCTGCCTACTCAGTTACTACTTTATATAACAGATTGTTACACAAGATTTTCTTCAAGCTTGAAAGCTACATATTTCTCTCTCATTACTCTCATACACATTTTTTTTTTGTTCCTAATTAAAATGCCCTTTAATCAAACTCTTTCAAAATGTTTTACAGATGAGTTAAACATTTATCACTCACTCTTGGATTAAGATCTGTTGCTACAAATCCCAAGCCACTTCAATGAAATACATGGAATTAATCAGGATTTAGCCTGATGAAGCTATTTGAGCCCTTTAACAGACTACCAGGCAAAAGGTACTCTCCCTCCCTCCTCCCTTATCATATGCTACATAACGAGAAAAGGAAAACTACCCAGGAGGCTTTTTTTTTTTTTTTCAGAAAAAAATAGACAATTACCATTAAGGGAAAACATAGCTACGATGCAAAAGCCAAAATGTGTTACATGTGAAAAGCAGGTATACAGCAATTTTACTTGCCTGCTAAATTGCAGTATTAATGGTAATGGCATGAGGGTTTGCTCTTTGTTTTGGCTTTGATTTTACACAGGAGCCTTGGACAGACTCCTGTAAAGGGACTAAAAAGATTGCTGGGGACTCGACTCACTCTCTTTGCTTTGAATTAGACAATAATTGTGTGCAAAGGACATGAGGCTGTTTAAGGACCTTAGAAATAGGTGAGCTCCAAGAGGGCAAGTTCATTTGCTCTTTGAAAAGTCCAAATGAGGATCCCCGTCACCTCTTTCACTTTCCCCTTTTATTAGTGACAGGCCCCCTCTAGCGTCCCTGGAGCAGACACAGGGACTGCACAGAGGGCCCTGGCAGCCCTGGGCACGGCCGTCCCCACGCGCTTCGCGTGGCACCATGGCCAGGCCTGCCACACGCCTTCTAGTCATCCTGGACGTTCTTTTGGGGTGAATCCATCCATAAAAACTATTTTGGAGCTATTATATAGGAATGTCCCTTGACATTCATAGCTGCTGTGCTTTGAGCTTGCACCTGAACCTCTGCAGTATTTAAGCCCCTTCGGAGAGGGCAAACAGCTCAAATGCTTGCCATGGAGTTGGAGATAACATGGGAAAAATTTAAACAAAAGCACATGTTCCACACGCAGCTAAGGATCCCTATTTTAAGGTTCAGCTATCGTCAAAAGAAATCCATAGGCAGCAAGATGCCCACGCCATGTACTAGGAGCAAAGCTGTGCAGGGGCGAGTGGCGACAGGCTGCGCTCCAGGCCAGCCCGGGGACTGCGCAATCCCGGGCCTGAAGCCGGCTCCCGGTGCTTCGGGCTCGGATGACATCCTCATGCATGCATTACACAACCAGCAGCAGGTACAGAAACGCCTGTCCAAGAAGAGACTTGTCTTTACATCTCTGGTGGGATTTCCCTGGAGTCCGACACGTTACTGCTGATTTGGAAGAGCCAATCCTGTGAAGAAGAGTCACCCTCCAGAAGGGTGACTCAACAAACCTCAGGTGCCCGCCTGCTGTTGCCTGAAACACTGTCAGCTTCAGTGTGCTCAGCAGCAACACTCAAGAGGGTCACAGAGCTCTCCCAAGCGTGTGCCTTGAGCTGGTACAGCCTGTGCACCCACTCCCAAATGCCCAGCTGGAGTCTGAGCAAAGCTAAGACGTATTTCTCTAGCATCCAGCCCTTACCGTTGTTGAGCTGCAGTGTTTGCACGCTGCAGCGGGGCACGAGCTTCCTTTCTGCACGGCCGCAGCGCTGCAGCCAGGACGTGACACTGGGCTGACGTGCGTACGGACCCCCGGGCGGCAGAGAAGTTCCACCTGCTCGTAGGACTGTGCTTGCTCCTTCTTGATCTTCATTACTGAACACCAAATACATGAATCAGGAAGCTGATGGTAAATAGTCTTAATCTCTGTTCCCGAACCTGGCCTCCCTTTGTGTAAGCACAGATCCAGTTGCTGACGATCAGCTGAAACACAGATCGTCACTATTCAATTTTTGCTTTACCAACTCTCCAGGATACCTGGTTAACATCGAAACAGGCAGGGAGGGATTTCATGATCACCTGCTGAACAGTCTGGTGAAACACTAGGGCCCACGGAGCATGGACACAGTTCTGCTTCTCAGAGGTTGTCTCAGCAGAAACTCAACTAAAAAGATGATGCTACTAATTCAGGATGGCCTAATAAGAAATAGGGAGATCAGAACAAAGAATTATGCCAAAGCAAAGCAAGGTGCTCAGAAACAGCAATACAGAGGTACTGCTATTGGAACCATGCCCAAGCACCTTCCTGTCCCAGCTTTGTGTGGGGCTGGCTGTGCTCCTCCAGCTACGCTCCTGCTTCCCTTTAAGGAACTTCCCTTCCCTTTGGATGCTCTTTCTCCTGCAAATAGCAATGATTTCAGAATCACTGCTGACCAGATCTGATAGTGCGCTGGTCACAACGTTTCTATGGAACAGCAGAAGAAATGACTAAGGTGATGAAATTGTGTATGAACTTGTGCAAGGGAAAACTGAAATGAGTTAAACATCTTTATACCAACCCCAGGTCTGCATTCAAGCTCTGGACAAAAGACTGGGTTGCTGTTCTGGTGCTCATGCACATGGGCTTAGCGATGAACATGACCTTACTGTGTGCTGGAGACCTGTGCACATATTGTTGCAGTGCAAGAAACTTTGAAGTGAATAAAACCACACTCAAATGATCACGAAGATCCACTTGTCACCAATATCTTTAACATCATCAGGCTTAAAACTCCTTTTTGTTTCTTTTTGTTTGTTTTTTGTCCTAAAAGGCTTACAGTTATCTACCTGTATGTTTTGTAAGACCTGAGAAAAATGGAGCCGAGTAGGTTTCCTAAGAATGTGTTCATTAGGCTCTTAAACCTTCTTACCTACACTGGAACACCACCTGGTTGGGACAGCATAATCCATGTCTAAGTATTTTGACAAAAAGGCTGGCAGAAGGCATAGAGGGAACCTCAAGTGCAGAAAATAGGCTGGTGGAAGAGTTGCAGAACTGAATAAGCAAAAGCAACTTGAGTGAGAGCACAGGAAGCAGGAACTGAGAAGCATACAACTTTTCTAGAAAATATAGCCCAAAATTACTCCCCAAATACTGATGCATGCCTTGAAGTTTAGCACTGGTGGATTCCTAGTCATCAGTCAAAAGAAAGAGAAAGAAGAGCGTCTACTCTGACATTCTTGCCATCAACTTCTGCTGCAAGAACAAAGTCCCTACATCCCAGCTCTGAGCAACACCTTGTAAAATTTATGCCCGCTGCTTTTTCTTCTGAGCATCCTAACTCATTTACTCTACCACATTTTTCCCTGAAAAACAAAGCAAGCCCTGCAGGAACAGTAGTTATGCCCTGTAACACTGTACACAAAGTTATGTGCACCGTGAATTTTCCAGCTTCCCAGAAATGTCATCACCACTGCCAGAACCAGAACGTTGAATTTAACAACTGTGTGATCTCACCTTAGTGAGTTACTGCTTAGTGATCTACTAAACTTATTCCATTCTCACCTGACCACTCTGATTCCATTCAATCCTTTTTGTCTTCTCATCAGCCTCTGCTGCCCTGCCTTCCTCCTCTTCTTCTGGTCCCCTTCTCCCTGACCATATGGTGTTTGTTTTGGCTGCAAGAGACATTAATTTCATTATTCATGAGGCAATCTTGTTCCAATTAAAAAAAAAAAAAAACTGCTAACAAACTCTAGTACTTGATAAAATTAAGGAATACATTTAATGTTGAATAAATTATTAGTTTTTGAGGAGTCAGTTTTGTGAGCCAGTGGGAAGAAGTCACTAATAACATGATCCTAACAAAAATTCTTAGTAAAAGCACTAGCTCTTGCTTCAGAGATCCAAATTCTTGATGGCCTCAGTTATGTACAGATTATATAATCCCTGTGCCAGGAAAAGAAACTGCATTAAATACAAATAAATACCAGCACTATCTATCTTAAGAATGGGGATCAGTGAAAGATACCCTGCCACGTGCAAAAGCAATACCCAGAAACAGTGCAGAAAGCACAAATTCTTCTCAGCATCTGGTTCAAAATCTTTTTTTTCCCCATTTGCTTTTGGAAAAACAAAACAAAATGAAACTTTTCCTGTTATTTGGCTGGAAGTCTTTAACAGTTTTAGATTTCAGGACTCAAAAATTGCTTGCAGTGTATATATGCAGTATCCTTCAGTAACTGCTGTTTGTCTGGCACAATATTACAACGAGATCTGGGAACACAAGGATCTCAGCAGCAATGACGACCCAGTAAATCCTTAAGATCAGAAGTCTTATTTACATTTGATACGCAACTCTGAAACAGGGCAGCTGATAATTGGACCTTGTTTGTACTGGGATTTCAAACGATTATATCTATGTTTAGGATAAAAAAAATACTTCAAGTAAAATCACAGCTAATTCAGTATTACCATTTTTTTTTAATTGCTTAAAATTATATTGTGACGTTTCAGAGATGGCCATACAACGTGAACACTTTTGTCTGCACAGGATTTGAAGCTCCTTTTTCAAGAGCCTATAGAAGATGGTGCTTCAGAGAAAGAAGATGATGCTTTCACTGGAAAATGTACCCAGCCAGTGACTGTGGCATCTTCTCCCCAGAATATGGATCCCTGAACTGAACAAGGGCCATGTAAACTGAACTTACCAAGCGAGGATTTCATAGGCAGAGAAGACGAATGGGTCCTTTGGCAGAGATCAGCAGTAAGACTCTTCATGGACAGGGTGAAGGCAGCAGCCCAGGTCATCCCATCTGCCTCAGTAACTCTCTGAGCCTGAAAACAAAACTCCTCGAGCTACCTGAGAGCATAACAGGAATGAAATATCACAGATAAAAAGCAAGAAAAACAGTTAAAGACTTTTGGAAAGCTGACAAAACAAGTTGCAGTTTTGCAGTGTGACGATTTAAACAAGTTTAGAGCAGATTAACTATGTTCAGCTCACTTTTCTCATAGGAACAGTTTTCTCACTGTGGTAATTTTCTTTCACCAGTTAGAAAAAAAAAAAAAACACACACAAAAAAAGAAGTCTGGGAATCAAAGAAAGTTCAAGATTGGGCTTTTTAGCAAACATTGGAGAAAAAAGATAATTACAAAATACCTAGTTTCAAGGAAACCTCAAGAAGAATAAAGGAAAACAACCATTTTCAGTGACTGAATTCAATTAAGAAACAGTCTGTTTCTAAACAAGAGGCCCAAATTAGCTTTAATGAAGATTTTCAATGTTCTTGCCTAAAGACTACTACTAAGGACGGTCCCCATTTTAGTCAAATCAAGTCAAATGCCTGCATACATCATAACTGTGCGAGATCGTGGACCTAAGAATCCACAGGTGATCTGAAGTTAACCACACAATTAAGAATCTTTACTAGCCAAAGAGCCTATATAATCTATGCTACTTAAGAGCACTAATTAAAACGATGTTCTCCAAGAATGTTTGGCACCAAAGTTCACTTTTTCATTGTGTTCTATTTCTCATTAGAAGCTGATTTCCTTTCTGTCCTTCCTGTGCTATCTTCTAAAAATAAAGATTATTCCTTTTATTTGCAGAACCATCTGAGGGTATTACCAGCCAAAGCCTATAGAGTATGCTACACATTGTGATTATAACTTAAGGCAAGCGAGGAAACAAACATTGAAAACATTTCACTATTAAAAATAAACATTTGCCTTCGCTGCTTACTTACCCAATCTTCTGCATATTGGCAAATTATGGTTTGTTCAAAATGAACAACATGGAGGACAAGAAAAAACTTGCAAGACAAAGTCTCATGCTGCTACTTTTTATTCAGAGCCATTTGTAGCTCAGTGGGGATACTGAACCAGGGCTGCACGTGCCAGGCTCTGGGCCACCTAAGATCGAAGCCATCCCAACAGTTCTGGCAGTCTTCAGGAAAGGCGGGTATTTTCTGCCCTTCTCCAGAAATGAAGAGAAGAGCAGCAGTACCCTTTCCAGAACCATGGCATCTTGATCTCTCAAACCACCAGAGACGATGAGAAGTACATTTCAACTTTATTAGAAAAAAAACCCCAAAGGTTTATACAAAGCTCTGCATTTCACAGAAAAACACCCCTCCCCACCCCCACCCCCCCAACACAAAGAAATCCAACATGGCAAGCTGTATGCATTTTCTTTTATCATATATATATACACATATATATACATGTGTGTGTGTGTGTGTGCGCGCGTATGTATGTGTGTGTGCACGCATATTTGTTTTTATATATATAGCGTGACATGGATTTTTTTTTGCCTGGTTTGCATTCATTATTTTACAAAGTTAACATTCAGTAGAAAAAAATGAATTGTTACTATTATTTTCTCATATAAATAACTGTGAGCAGTCCCTCTGCAGTTAGTTTAAAAAAAAAAAAAACATCTTTTCGTGTCATTCTGTAAAAAACAGACATTACTGAAATGGTATTGAAATCTTAAGTTTTTTTTTCAATACCACCATAAAAATATCATCTACCCCCCAAATCAAAATGCTTGTCCAAGGCATTATAAGAGAAAGGACTGTAAGACAATTCTGGAAAGTTCAGTTCTTTAAGCCAACTTTCAGGTAGATAATTTTTGCTGGACCGCATACACAGGAGTGAAATGAGCACAAATGGGAGGCCAACCTCTCTGCTTGTGTCCAGCTGTGCCGCAGAGCCGACAGGCTTTCAGCTCATCCTTCTTGCCCTGAACTAAAGCCACTGACTTCACTGATGCAACTGAAAAATCTACCACTTCAGCAAACTTGTCCTGCTCCATTCACTCTAAATGAAGCTGCTGGCCTAACCATGGCATGGCTAGACAGAGACTAGGCTGTGGGAGGAAAACTTAGCCAGTGGGGAAAATGAAAGACAACTACAAGGTAGAAAAATGCTATAGAAAAGAGCCACTGGACTGGCTCCCAAGGCTCTCTTTTGAAGCAGGAACAGTAGAGATGCAAGTTGCAGCTCAAAACATCCTTGTGTTTGCTGAAGTTAAGGGTGACAGAGTCCAAGTGAATTAACTGCCCAGTAAACAATCGTTCCTTCTGTCAAGCACCATGATGGGGAGAATGGCGAAAATTGTGAAGGCAATACAAGCAGTAGTGGTGGTAACAAAGGTAATGGACGTGAGGAACAAAACGATGTAGATTAAATGGAGAATAATGCCAACGAAGATGCCTGTCAGAGATGCCGGCAACAAGAAGAATGGTTATATGGTTGGTGTTGGTGATGGCCAGAATTCATTCATATGTCCATGTAGTCATCATCTTCATCAGTATCACTTTCCAGTGAGGACTCCTGGCTTGAAGTCTCTAAGATTTCCAAAGCTGGCTGACAAAGGCTCTCCTTCTTTACATTCGCTGCAGACTGAGCAGACAAAATAGCAGACTGATCCCAAAAAGAGAGAGAGAGAATATATTGCTAAATAGTCAGGTTAAACCCATGATCACAGGGATAAAAGCCAACTGGCTGCTCTTGCTTCACATTCATAAGTTCTCTTAATTCTATAAATATATGGCATCCTAATGTGAAACAATATAGCATTTACCTGCAGGCTACCCCACATTAAAATTCTATTAGCTTCCGCTAACACAAGAACTGCAGTGTCTGCACTACCTCCCTCACCCATTTTTGTAGCTTTTTCTAATTCCCACAGACAAGGGGCTGTGATAGCTGTGATTTTACCAATGGCCAGTATTTCACTAGTCCTTAAAAACTGAATCCTGCTTGTAACAGCTAGCATCTTATTCCATTACTTAAGCAAGCCCCAGAACTGGGGACAGGAACTGTTGCTCCTGCACAAAGGGTTTTTAGTTAGGGGAGAATTAAGATAAAAACAAGCATCTAAAAAAGTTAGTGCTTCCCTTTTATTACCTTTAATTTTTGCTTGGTCTCTTCTGAAATGCTGCCCTTTGGAGAAAGGAGGGTGGGAGTGGGTGGAGTGACAGTGATCTCAGGTGGAAATTTGGTGATAGATGAAGGTATGAAAAGCTTTGGCATGTTGGGCAGAACACGAGTTTTTACACGGGTGCCATCTGTCTTGCTCTGCTGACTTCCCAAGGTCTGTGAGCTGGAGCTGAGTTCAGGCTTGGAACTGGAGGCTAAAGAGAAAATAATGATAATAAAAAAAAAAAACATGTCAGGAGGCTATGATGTCAAATGTCAAAGCAGAGGAAAAAGTAGATTGTTAGGCATATGGCTGGCTGGCTTTTTTTCAAGCTTTAATTAAGGCTCAGAAATGGAAGAAGAAAGCACCTCAAGATTCCACAGTGACAACTGTAAAGCAGTAGTAATTTTCAAAAACCTTACTGGATAACAGAAATTTAGTCTGTGTGTGCCAAGCCGGACAGATGACAGAGTAGCCTTGATTCATTTACATCTAGTTAGAAGGTTGCTGCAAACATTCACTTGCTGTTTTAGATCCCATCACCTTACTTTTGCATTCTCTAATGCTTGCCACACTGTAATGCAACAAATAAAGCTGCTTATTTTTTTCCTTAGGAGGCTATTTTAAAACTCCTCCTCTATAGTATTATCTCCTTTTTCTATTGTTGAGATGTCAGCTCCTACCTCCTATCCATTCACATTGTCAAGCTCCACCATCCACTTGGTGCATTTTTCGAGGAAGACCTTTGTGCTTTTTGCTAAAGGAAACAGTTCCACAGTTGTCCTCCCAAGTTAAGAAATAAATATGGCAACATGTGCAAAAATTAGTTCATTATTCTCTTCAAATACTGCCATAAAAAAAACTCCTTTGGTGTGATGTCCAAAAAAGATGATCCCTAGTGTGCTCATGCCGCTTTCTGCCACACTGGTTAGCACTGTCACATCATTTCTCCATACTCCTCAGGCATCCCAGCTTGCAGCCTTTACAACACAAACTCGCTCAGACACGACTTGTCTCCTTGTTCTTCAGCTCTGTGCAAGCAGCAGAAAGGGACCTGGCCCTTCCTTAGACACTATCATATTCCAAAATAATACGTACACTTAATGATAACCACAATGTGACTGATTAATAATGCTGCTTCACGTATAGTCAGAGCTATCTTTTTTTTGCCAGCTTCCTGAATCTATCCTGAAAAAAAAAAGTGGCAGAATCAACTACTGAAGGATGTAATATTGAATAGCACATTTTTCAGTAGTATATAAGGATGTAAGAACTGCCACTCCAGCTGTGGCGTGGATTTCCACCAAGCTCTGTGACCCACCGCCAAACATAACCAATCATTTCAGAGCAGAGTGCCAGAAACGTTGCAGTAATCAGATACAGGACAACGTGCTGCTCACAAAAAAAAAAAAAAAAAAAAAAAAAAAAAAAAAAAAAAAAAAAAAAAAAAAAAAAAAAGAAGAGATACACAAACATGAGTATCTAAAGTATATCCACTGTAAATACTACATTTTTTTTTTCACTAGTTAAAATCTCATCTCTACTTTTCTAGGCTAGGAGGCAGAGGAGGGACAGAAAGCACTTACTGCTGTCAAGCTGGGTATTTATGTTACCCTGACTTAGTTGGAGTATTGCAAAAAATTGTTTCCTTCTGCTAAATCTTCCAATATTGATTAAGAGAAGCACAGCATGACAGTCAGGTACTGGCTAGTCTTGTATTTGGTTTTAATGATGTGGTATTTAGTATGACTCACACACCAAAAAGAATAACCATTAAGGGACTACAAGGCACTTCTCCAGGAAGGTGGGATGCTGCCAGGAATGCCTGTCAACTCTGGAATACTTGACTGAAAGGCAGGCAGAGAAGCTGAGGAATATGTATCACAGCTATCCAAGTCTCTACATATCGATATTCATTGAATCACTAATTTCCACAACTGTAAGTAGCATAAAAAAAGCCTTACCTTGAGTAGAAACATGTCCTGAGCTTGTGCTGGTCACCGATTCCACCTGCCAGCACACGGGTTCTGGGGAGGGTGCAACCGTAGCCATTTTCATTTGCTGACAAAGCCGTGACTCTTGCTGCTGAAATCCAAGACCCTCCAAAGGCACTTCAAGCTCTTCTTCCTCTTTATTAACGAAACAAAATTCACAGATTAAGAGGCATCCTGATCCCCTTCCTGAGCCTCAGTCCTTTTGTTGTCTAACCAAGCAGGAGATGTTTTTTTTCTTTCAAAAGCACCATTTTGGATGCATCAATTCAAACTCTTGGGAAAAAAAAAAAAAAAGTGGCATTTTAAAAGCAGAACAAACAATTCAGGTGCAAGACATTCTGTTATCCTTGTACAACTGCAAGGAACAAATACATCCAATTGACCATCACCCTTTGGAGCCCTGGGAAGTGAAACACCCATCATCCAGGCAAAGCAAAAGCCCTTACTGTTAATAAGGAGCCAGCTGTGATCCAGACATCTCACTCTGATCTGCAACCACAGGCACATACTATTTTGAAAAGCAGCTTACTGGTAGGTAAGATTAATTACCATGAGCATCCAGTAACAGGGCCAGATCTGCTTTGACCTAACTAATGCAAAGTTATACTGAATTACCATTTTTCACTGTTATGCCCCCTGAACTTCTGCAAGTGCATTATTTAGCCCAAAATCTTTTGCCATACCAGAATCTGGAATGTTCCTAACTCAGAACACAATCTGTGCTCAATCTCTTAAATGTATCTCATCTGTATTTCCTTTTAAATGAATGTAATATTAAACCAGTTTTCTTCACACTGGGTTGCATATTGTACATAAGAGAAGTAATTTTCACTGAACTACTGTGAGCTACCAATGACAACCCTCCCTAGAAGGGTAGACAGAAATAGCTGCTGGCCTTTCAAGGCCATGGACAAGCTCTTATTTTTTGATTAAATGAAGATATTCTTCAAAATCAAAAGACTGTCTATGCTAATTTGAAATGCCTTGTATTTATATAGGGTAAGGTGTGCACCAGCAACTATCACAGATGAGCTAATACATTATAAATCCACAATCTAAATTGCTCTACAATTCCTCATATGTCCCTGTTCTAAATTAGTTTAGGATTTTGAGAGCATAACCTGTTAAAAGGGAATTACTTTTCAATTTTTCTCAGTGGAAAAATATATTTTTTTTCTCCCCTCCTTAAGGGCTGAAAAACACTTCTCCATCTTCATCACTAAGAATCTACAATGATAATGATGTCCTGGCCAAGGGAAGTTCTTTTAAGTTCTTTCAGCCACTGATTTTCATAGGTAAAGAAAAATTGCCATTATCTAAGCTGGTAGCTGATAGGCAGTACGAGACTGGGAAGAAATGGGTTTGCTTGGAAAGGATTCTCCACTAGCTGCAGAAAAGGAAATGTCACACACAAATCACAGCAGCCTCTGGTCTGCATGGATGCAAGCATCAAGCACTTTTAAAAAGGGAAGCTCCAGCAGAGACAACTGTAATTCCCATACTCAGCCCTTGCCTGCACATTTCTCCATGGACTTCAAAAGTCAGCACTGGAAGTATGATGCTAATGGTTGAAGTTGTACATGCACTGTAGAAATAGACAAGTCAACTTGAAAACAATACAGAGGAAATACTTAAACTACGGGAACTTGCACTAGGAAAACCATAATTTCTTGTTGCCTGCCCTTTGCACCAGTCACAAGCAGGATTTAACCACACGAGCACCAGACGCCGGGTTCACACGTGTGCTGCAGCAACAACAAGCTGTGGGCTAAACCCAGAGCACTTCCACAACCGCATGGCCACAGGCCACACTTTGGATCAAAAGACAGAAAGAAACATCACATCAGCATCTGAAAAAAGCAACACGAAAACGATGATTTCAGAAGATCATCCTGGCAGACAGCTGGGAAGTCAACACCCATCTAACTTGC
Organism: Nothocercus julius; assembly: GCA_013398735.1. Classification (NCBI taxonomy): domain Eukaryota; kingdom Metazoa; phylum Chordata; class Aves; order Tinamiformes; family Tinamidae; genus Nothocercus; species Nothocercus julius. The sequence continues at coordinate 279,927 of VZSV01000177.1, read as the reverse complement.
TTTAACACTTCAGACTCCCAGGCTTAAACATCTTGGCAAGTACTAAATTATTCACTTACTAACGAAAAATACAAAACCCAAATTAATTTCTGTAGACATGATAGGAACTATAAATGAACTGTAAATCCTACAGGCTTAACTACACTGTTAGCTGAGAACAGATTGTATGCAACCGCTAAATGGTATTAGGGACTTACCAGTTCACCATTCAGAATAAGAGCTCAGATTTGTATTAGTGTCCAAGGACAAAGCTCTACCTCTTATGCTGATTATTACCTTTACTTAATTATAAGACATATCATTGCTTAAGCTGATTTGCTGGGCCTTATTTCTCAATTCAGCCACACAGACCCACATGCACAGAAGCCGTTGATTCCTGGCCAAAACAAGGCTGAGAGCCATTGACACCCTCCCATCAGCAGGCAGGGCGCTCGCCCGTGGTCCAGCTTCCATCCACGCTCTGTTTGTTTTTATTAGCTCTGCAGATCTAGTTTCATAGTGTAATAAAATTAGATTGAAGTTGAACAAAATTATGTGTCAGCTGGTTTGCATGTGAAAGCAAATGGGAATGAAGGGGCATAGATTTGGCATGCTAAGCATGCATTTCTATTCCTACACTTTTGGGAACAACACTTGTTAATATTATATTAGGCTGCATCTTTCAGTACATGAGAATCAAGTACCTCTGCCTGCTAATCAGTGCCTGACTGTCAGAGGTGTTAAATACACAGGGACTGAACGAGTGGGTCACCCAATTCATTCTTTTATGACTATGCAATTTTGGCTTTTTGTAATAGTCACTTGCAAGTGGCACTATTTTAAGTTAAAAATTAAGTCAATGACCAAATTTATTTACTTATTTTTAATTCTTGAAAATAACACAGATAGTTTATTTCAGGTATATATGTCTCATAATTTGTACTAATAGTTAATATTGTGCACTGATAGCTATTCCATCTTTTTCCCTATTAGACAGAAAGGGCAAAAGAGAGAAGGATAATCAAGAGGAAACACACGTCTGAATTTCCTACTTTCTGAAGCAGATTTCTGAAAAGAGTATTTTGATATTTGTCCTGTGGAAGACGCTGTTATAGCCTTGAACACAATGTCCCTGATTTTCTAATAAAAACTTTCCCCAGGGAGGTAAAGACTCCACTAACTCAGGAACCACAATATTCTGCCCAAGCGCCAGAGCATAAGCAAACAAGCACAGTACCTTCCGAAGGGCTTCAGTAGCTGCAATTTAATCTCAGTTAACAAACCGATTGCTAATACACGGTACTTGCACTGTTCTGGCAGCTTTTCAAACATTAGCTCTACGAATCCAGCTTAAAATTAAATCAGCTTCTGAAGACAAAAGATGCTATAGGCAGATGTCTCCAGGCTGCAGATGGGACAGGCTCTGTGCTCCACAGAGCCATCCAGCCCTCTCAGAGCACAACGCAACAAGTACTAAGCATGCAGAAAAAGCACAAATTTGCTCATATTTGAAAAGTTCAGGTGCCATTGAGCTGAATTCTACGAATTTTTCGCCCAGCCTTCCCCTTCCCAGCGACTCGCTCCACACACAGCACATAGGACACACAGAGAGGCGCATCATACCTTTCAACATCCCCCTGCTTTAGCGAGGAAGAAACAGGCTGAAAACAATTCAACGCAACAACCTACTCCAGCTTCCCTCTCCAACCTCTTTCCACTTGTTGCCAGGGCAACCAGTGTTTGCAGATGCCTATAGCGGGCGCCGGGGTTCGTGACTTCATCACAGTTAATACTCCCTCTCCCTCACTCCTCTTAGGCACCACATGCACTATAGCCATGTTAGGTGCACCCTGTAAACGTGCAGATTATGCAACCACAGTCCTGGTTCGGGCGATTTACTTCGCCTGTCCGATGTGGATGCAGTAAAAAAAATAATGCCCTCCAAAATATGCACTTGCAAATGTCGAAAAAGTTGAAAAGCAGCAGGACAGATGTGGTGACGAACTGCTCGGCTCCCTGTGCACCGTGCACTTTGTCACTTGTTTTCCTTGCACTGCGAGGGAGGAGGAGGCATTAACGTCACACTGTTATAAAACATTTTAGCTGGAATTTTGAAAAATTCTTTTGCCCTGTGCTAAAGCTACTATGTGACAACTGAAAGACAAGCCTAGAGAAATGTGTCTGGCATCTGAAAAAAAGGGTTTTCCAATTCCTGGGAGAGGCAGTTTGAAGTATTAAAGTATAGATAGGTTAATGTATATAGACAACTTAGAGTTCCTTGCACCAAATATGGTTTCATTATAGGCAAAAGGAAGGGGCTCTGGCATCCAGAACATGATGCCGCTGTGATTTCAGAGGTGCATGCTTGCAGAAGTGAACAGACAACAGCTTCAAGCGCTCAAGTAAAGCACTTGCCCCTCTTGCCTTCATCTCTCTGCAAAATACCTTCCCCAGCAAAGAAAATGCCTGAAAATGCATTAGAGCAGATTAACAATCCTGTTCCACCTTGCCTTCAAAACACTTCAACACAGCAAGGACACTGTGCACCTGCAGACACTAGGAAATATTTATTCTACCAGTCCCTATAATACCAGTCCCTATAAGTACTTTGTACTTTAATGGCCACTCAGAGCACCTGCAATTGAGCACCCAACTGACCAGTACTAATTCACCATATGAGATAGGTGTCGTTATTTCCTTATTTCTAATGGTGATGGAAATGGGTCTGATCCTTTGCTCTGCACAAAAATGGAATAAGTATCTTACCACATATCTAAAGAAAAGCTGGTGATTAAAATCTTCTGTATTCCACTAGCCTTGTCCTCCAGCGTGCTGGGAATAAACACAGTGTTTTTCCCATAGAGCTGCTGGAAAGTCTAAGTATGGAAAGCTTGAGATTGAAGGAGATCAGAGTTTCCTCCTCCACTCTGCTTCCTGGCCAGTGGAAATCCTGCTCTGGAGTAGAGGCTGAACATGGGTCAGTTAAGGATGCTGGTCTACAGAAGCAGTGAGAGCATCAGTCCTCAGCTGGCCCCTGGCAGGGGGAATTCTGCACTGCAGCAGGCAGCAAGGCTGTTCTGTTTATTATGGAATGCAGCAGGGATACACGGCACCCTTTCCTTAAATATTTTCTTTCTCTGGACTTATTCTAACTCTCTTGCCAAGAAGCCACAGCAGTATGAACAAGTATTTGACTAGAAATGCCACATTCAAGATACCAGTTCTATGCTGACACACAAAGCTCCATGCTGAAAATTCAACATGGAAAGAATTTGGAGGCCAAAGGCTGCAGAACACAAGTTCCAGGGCCCACTACAACAAGATAAATTCAAACGAGTCTGGTGAACAGAAGTTTGCGCTGTAACAACAGGACATTTCTCTCTAGGGTCCTGTAGAGCATGCACACAATTATATCAGACATGCCCCAAACCATCTCCTGACAGTGAGGTCAGCTGAACGACACATCAACATTATTAAAATTAAAAACAGGTGGCTGCACTAGAAGAGCTTCCTTGAAATAGAGCCCAGCCCCTGCTAATTCCCCAGCGAGCTCCCTGTAGCAGCTACCTGGGGTCATCTTAGCAGCACCCGCTAACCTTTCCTGTTACCATCACAGTTCCCCGAACAGATGTAGACAGAACAAAGGCACCTATACGTTGACATGCATGTACCTAAAAAAAAGCCCTAAAGCTGCCATACTTCCATACCAATTTTTTCTCTGTGGTCTTTTTTTTTTTTTTTAATTAACTTCTAAATAAAAAGAAAAAATAAATCTCTGGGCTTAGACCAAAAAAATCAAGTTTGGTATTCAACTACACAAACTTTCAAACGGCATTTTAAAGATACAGATAACTGATATTTGTGTCTTAATAATAACTCCACAAGAGCACATCATTTGGAGAACATCTCACAGCAATACTAGAATATAGCGACAGCTTCTTGTTTGTCATCTAATGCTTGCAAATTTTATGCACTAGTTACCTGGTGAGAGCTGCAAAACCCTGCCTTCTCAGATGGGGTTTCATTCTCCTTTGACCTGAGTGCCAGTTAAGCACAGTAAAAATTAACACAAAGCAGCTGTAGGAACAGCATGGGTTTTGTTTGTTGCTGTCTTTTAAGAGATTTCTCTGATAACTTTGTAAATAATGTAATACCTGTAAGGCTTTCAGGTAGATCTCTGTCCAGCCTTCCTTCATGCATTTTATTCTGCTGTCATTAACCTAAGACTAGTGAAACCAAAATATGTGGTAACAATATAGTCACTACCACTCTCTTTTTATAAATCCTTGTGGTCTCCAGAAGAGGTGCTCCCTGTGTGCAGGGTATGCTGAAGACCAGGGATGCCCTGGGATTTCCAGAGGGACCTAAGGGTGGGCCAGGCTTGCAAGGCTCATGGACCACAATGCTGCCCAGCCAACACACTTATCACATCACTGACCACAGTTTCAGAGCTGCGTCAGTGTCCTACTTATAATATTGATTTATCATGGATGCACGAAACCAATGAATGCTTTAATTTCAAAGGATTTTGTGCAGTATTACACTGAAAACATAAAACACAAGCAACCTGAATTGCGAAGGTTAGAAAGGGCCATTAAGTGTACTGAAAATTTTGGGGGGATGATTTTCTTGCACTAGCAAACTGAATCAGACACATTCCCAGGGGGAGGAGGAAAAGATGTGACTGGCTGGTACGGTCTGAACACAAGGAAAGAGGGATTTGAGAAGTCATTCACAGCAGGTACCCTGCTGATGAAATCCAGCCATGAAGCTGTTTCCAGAACGCAGCCCCTGCGAAACATAAAAAGCTTCAAGAAAAGCAAGGATCCAGCAAGAAGTGAAAACACTGATGCCATCACAGGAGGCCAATGATGCAGGAGGAGAGAGCAAATGCAGAGCTGGGCACCGCTTTGCAGTGCTTCCCTGCCCGGCTCAGCCCTCAGCTGCAGCCTCACACAGGGCAGCGCTTGGTGCAATAAGCTCCAGGGAGAAGATGCTCCTTACACCTCATGTAAATGTAGAAATGCTGGTACGAATCTGAAGCCCAGCTAAATGCTGTGTTAATACATCATTAATGAATCCTCAATACCTATTTCAAAACCCCCTCTGTTTTGAACATCTGTCTTTTAGGGAAACTATTGCTGCCCATGCACTCAGACAAGTTAACTCCATTGCTCACAATTACGATACTACCACTTACCTCTGCATGCAAACTTCCTCCCTAACATTTATTTCTTGCACTTCTGAGAGTGTAAAAGTTTAACAAGTCACCTACTGAAATACATTCACACCTTGACTTGTCCTGTTGCATCTAGGTAACAAACACTTGGAATTACAGATGGACATTTCACAGGTTACATGTTTCAGCATCCCTGCACAATGTGGAAGGAAATTATTGTCTTACTTAGCCAGAAATAAAGAATAAGTGGTAATAATTTCTAAGTTAGGACACTTATTTCACTAACTCATCCCTCAATAAAAGTCTGGGGATTTTTTTTTTACTGGTAAGTAGTGATGCAAGAGGGAAAAAAAATGTTACGCTTTTATATTCCACTCTGGCAAAATATTAGTTTTAAGCAAAACATAGTATTGAAAATAATTTCAAATATAAAAATCCTCTCTTGCTGTTAAAATCTCAGAAATGAATGAATGCTTTCCCATTCAGTCCTTATAAGAATTGTCCCAAGGATAAGGAGAGCAAAGAAGAAAATCTCTAAAGACTTCCCAGTATTTTAGAACAATACAATCCTGGAACAGCAGGACACACTGCAGAGGGCTTACTTTAATTGTCCTATTTTAGTTTCCTCTGAGTAAATTTTAGCCCTAGATAAAAGCTGCTAACAGTTCCAGGATTTATGCCTAACTGTAGAAGGCTCTCCTGCTGAAATTATCAGTATAATGATTTTGTTGCTGGACTTCATTATGCTGCATTCCATTCCAGTCGTCGTGCGCTATATCCCAAATCTCACTACAACATTTATGTAAGAAGTGAGCAGGACAGCACCAGCACTGCTTAGAAAATCGTTCCTTTTGCTGAGTGAAGTCACAGGAAATGGCAGCAGCTGGTCCTCTCTGATATGGAATGCTCTCATGTGAGCAAGTAGCTACAGGAGGAGGTTAGGAAAATGACAATTAAAACGAGAAAGAAAAGATGAAAACATTAATCAGCAAATACAATGGGAGGAGTTTTGGCAGAAATGCAGTGCTAATTGAAGGCAGATGAAAAAGGGGTAAAATAGAAATAGAAGCAGCTCTTCTTAAAGGAGGTGCAAAGGTAGGAAGATTTTAAAAAGAAAAAATTAGACCTGACAGGTAGGTCCAAGAGCCAGAAAGTCAGATACAACACATGCACTGAACACAGGAATGAGAGCTCTGCAGTCAGCCTCTTGATCTTCAGACAGTTTCAGAGGAATAAATTAGGCAGGAAACCCTCCTGCCTCCCTCAACTAAGATGATATGCAGAAAGCAAGCAAGCAAGAATGAAAATATGAAACTTCATAACCCCCAGAGCTAGGAGGTCAAAAGATTGATATAAGTGATGCAACCACGGTAAGCTGCCTGGGACGCTGCAGAAACTCTTACCTGCATTGTCAATGCCACCTTTCTGCTTACTAAGTGCAGAGCAACTTTATAAACTACAGGATTCATCTTTTCCCTTCTGTTGTCTAAGCAAAGACACAGATTATTCCCGTTGAACAAGCCTACCAAGATACCTTACGACACTGAGCGACTCCATTCTTTAGCTCCATAAGGACAACGACCAAGGTGGTTTACACATTGACCTGGCCTTTCCTTCCGTATCACTACTCTGCTCTCTCCTTTCCTCTCCTCTCAAGACAATTTCTCAAAGGATTTGAGAGACAGGAAAATGAGACAATTATAATGCATCTGCTAATTCTGCATGTTAAATTCCAATTTCATCCTGCACTCAAAGGTTAACCCATTGGGAAAACTGATTTTTCCCTAGTTTGCTCTATGTTGATGATGCATTCAGGAAATCTGGTGCATTTAGATGCCTAGACTGATGACTTAAGGAAATTGCTTACCACAAGCATATGGGTAAAACTTTAGAAAGTCACAGTACGAGAACACTGATACAAAAAATACTGATATTGAACAAAATATGCAGTCTAGATCACTGTCTGCTCATTAGTAATATTACTCATTAATAGTAAGTCTTCCAAATCTGGACACTATTTGCACTGTATCTTTCACTGTCACTTTTGACAATACCTGTACATATGTGGTCCACTCAGCTTATCTGGGCTCCTATGAATTGCCTGAGCATTTTATAAGCAGTTTTACAGTCCTTTTCTTTATAAGAAAAGCACTAAGTCACGTTTGAAAAAGGATGTTTTCTTAAGATTGAGACACTTTGATCATTTTACTTACAAGGTAAATTGTAATTTATATGAAATATCAGTACTGTAAAACTAGAGTCTTAGTTATCTGAATGGAAGAGGACTAATTTAAAATATTACCAATATTTCCTAGAGTAACTAACAGGAGGGCAGCATGACCTTATTTCAGATGGTGGCTGGAGGTAACTGAGACTGCGTCAACCATGTATTTCCAACAACCATGTAGTAGGGATAGAATAAGCCTTGAAATCTCCCTGAGTTTTTGAGCAGATGGGGCGAGGACAAGCAGTAACAGGAATTTTGTCAGACATTGTTCCTGCTAAGGTTGCAAAGAGGCACAGGCTACAGCAGGAGCTATGGTATCTTAATATGTGTGGTGTCCCACAGACAAGCACAACCAGCTTTTCTGAGTGCCCAAGTTAAGTTTGAAGTTGGAACCACTCTCTATTTAAAATCCATTTAAAATCACTTTAATTTTATACTGCTATACCATGATTTTACATTGTTACATAAACACTGTTCACTAGAATTTCATTATCTATCCTATTAATTGAAATATGCATTAATTATACACATGTGGCCAACTCAGAGCCAGACAAAACCTGCTTTTGTGCAGCATTTTGAATGTGTTCTAATGATCACAAAATGGGACAGAATTGGAACTCAGGCCCCAGCAAGAGCCCCAAGTGTCCCCAGGACTTACCCCGTGCCACATCACACATGCTGGGAGCAGGCTCTGCATTTTGACTCCGGGGATGCTCAGTGTCCCTGTGTGATTCTTGGGATGGAGGCACTGAAGAAGATGCTGAAGAGGAGGAGGATGAAGAGGAAGAGGCTGGTTTAGGTTTGGAATGCAGGTCATTCAGTCTCAGGAGATTTTCAGGAGTCACAGTGTCTGGATTCACTGGGGTAGCATGCAGTGTGGCTGGTGTTACTGGAAAGAAGTTCTCTCTGTTTTCCTTTGTATGCTTTGGGGTTGTGGGGGTTTCTCCTGTGGACTATATAAAAGAGGAGAAAAGGACATAATGAGAAAATAGGCACCAGTGATTCTGCATGTGCTGCTACTAGCTTCAACAAGAACTGCAGGCAGTACAACTTTCTAGAGAGGGAAAACAATTTCTCCAAGGTGAATATAAAATTAATCATTATTACTTATATATAAAAAAATCTTACTCCCTTACAGATTAAAATTAGTTTCCTATTCCTTATAAGTATATTCAGTAATCTAGCACTTAAGCACTTATTCATACTCACATTTCTATTGCTTTATTTAGCAAATCCCTCATAAAATAATTTATTCCTGAATGTTGTTATCAAGCATGAATGGCAAACTCCTATGAACATAAATCGATTTCTTTCATTTAAAAAATTCACTGGCAAACACTCAACCTAACTGAAAGTTCAACAGTATCTTTAGGAAAAATTGAAAATTATCAAAAGAAATTATATTTTAACAGGATGATGTGAGAAGAGAAAAAAATGGCAAAAACAAGACAAAAAGGTATTTGCTTGCAAAATAGAAGACCATCCTAATCCCCACGTCATTAGCTCCCAATAACCACAGACTGGAGTAACACTGATGTCCTACTCGGAGCAATGTTCTGGCAGATTTGTTGCCTCTGGAGAAGGAGCAGTAGTTCTGAAAGCCACACTATTCTCCAAAGTCAGAGCTAAGAATTCGATTCACTGCTATTAATTGTATAGCCAGAAGGTGGAAGAGTGATATAAATTCACTAAAGGAGGGAACAAAAGCATACTTAAAACAAGTATCTTCTCTCTAGTTTTGATCAGCAATCATATGGAATATTTTTACCTGTAGGGCCATAGGATGCACTCACTCATTCTCCCTATGGTCTTCATTAATGAAGAGTTTTGTATCGTAAAATATCTGGTTGGATGGAATCTTAATGGCTTAATTGTGTCTCCTCCCTCTAACACGAAGTCATTTCAGCCATGGTGATAGAGTGTGAGTGCTTGCACTAGAAACAAGTTCTGCTGTCAAACCCCAAATCCAAATGAGCCCTAATGTCCTAGATGACTAAAAATTTATTACAATTCCAGAAGAATCAGTTGAACTTCACTGAGAGAATGGAATAAATTGCAACTGCCGAAATTCCACATTTAAAATTCAGAGGTGGAAAGCATACAAGGACATTCTTCTCATTATAATTGCTGCAATGTAATTTCAAATTTCCTGTATTTCATTAATCAATCTCAAATACAAAAAGCATATGATTAAAATCTGCAAGGTCTTGTGTGCATGCAAAAAATAAAGCAGCCATATGGATAATAAACGCCACACTGCATCAAATAATGTCTCTTCTGCCTCTGAAAACAGCAAATTTCTGATGTTTAAAGTATCAGTTCCAAAACTAGAGGTCCCAAGACTTCCAAACGAGATCCCAAGCCTGAGGGAAATTAACTGCAGAAGAAAGCTTTAAGCCAGAAATGAGATCACCAGAGGAAATGTTTTCAGCTGCCATTTAGAGGGAAAACTTTTCACACCCATGCACTTCATTAACACATTATGCAGAACCTGAAATTTCTGTGCTTGTAACCATGTTATTTTTTGTTTATTTTCCCCCAGCAGCAATACATGGAGGTAATATTAGTAAGTTACTCTGTTAAAATAAATTATCAAAATGCACATCCATAACAGTGCACCAGAGACAGAAAGAGGAGGGCTGGAAAGCAAATCGGCAAAGCTGCGAAGGAGGGCACGTGATTCAGAAGAGAAAAATGAGTGATTAATGGGAAGACACATGGAGGGAACCAGAGCATCACAGAGTAATTCCTGCTGGAAAGGATCTCTGGAGGTCTCTAGTCCAACCTCTAATCCAGCTTCCATGCTCAAAGCAGAGCTTCAGAGCTAGATCAGGTTACGCAGGACACATGTCCAGCCCCTTTCCAAGCAGCTCCACGGATAGAGATTCCACAGCCTCTCCGGGCCCTGTTCCCGTGCTTTACCATCTCTACAGTGAACTTTTTTTTCCTTTTATCCTGTCCAAATTTCTCTTTCTGTAACTTGTAACCAGTGCCTCTCCTCTTTTCACTGCAGCTCAGAGACAGTCCAGTCCCCTCTTCTCTTCTGAGGACAGCAATTCAGGCCCCCTGCCCTCCCTTGGAGCTGTTCTGCTCTTGCCTCTTCTCCAGGACAAGGCTCTATCAGACTTCTGTGCCATGTGGGCACATTGTTGACCCACATTCAAATTTTTGTCTACCAGGACCCCCAGCTTCTTTTTGGCAGAGCTGCTCCCCAACTAGTCCTGTTGCACAGAGGTTATTCTCTCCCAGGTGTAGGACTTCAAACTTCCATTTGCGTCATGTCTGGTGGTTCCTGTCAATCCAATCCTCCAAGTTATTCTTGTTCCTTCAAGTGACAGACCTGATCTCCAACATATTGACCATGCCCTCCAAGTTGGTGTCACGCACGAACTTGCTACAGGATATTGCATCACAGCACCCAGGGTGTTGGAGAAGACAACGCTGCAATATTGGCATTTGTCTAATATAACCATCTGTGTGAAACACACATTTCTTCTGCAAAGCAATTTGGTTCTTAATGTAAAAGCAACAATTCCAGCAGCTCTGGATCAGCAGCGATGCTACTCACTAAGCCCAGGTTAGAGCAATTTCACTAACTGTAATGCTCATCAAGACTTAACAGGGCCACATTTTTAGCATGATTCAGGTACTGCTTCCAGGAAAACACCAAACTCTCCTAATACCTCATTTGAAAAATAAACTCAGAAAAACTCATTAGAGAAAGTCATGGATTGGCCAGAACCACTTTACAATAATCTATTTCTACTGCTGTGTCGGCAGTAAGGCACTATAACCTCTTGATTATTTTCCCCAGACATTTAATAGGAAACTGAGAAGCAGTGACAATCCTTTACCAGTGTTTTATGTGGTTTCCCATGAGGAGATTTTTTTCAATTTTCACTTTGTTGTGGCAATGAGTCAAAACTCCGAAAATCTGCCTTCCTCCCATCCAAACCACCTCACCATGTAAAACTGCTCAATTATCACCACTGCCTTTGAAATACAGTAGCTTTACTTCAAAATGACTTTAGCCACTGAGAAGAAAGCTCTCTTTTCTATATTTAATAGAGATGTCACTCACAGAACGAGTATGTACAACTAAAACAGGATGAGACCTCATTTATCTGTCATCTGCCTCATATTTTTTGGTTGAAGTGACATCTTCATCCGGTAGAGATGGACTTTCTTCCAGACTTCTAAAAGCAAGATGAGCTACTGAAGAGGGGCATACACAGTACTAATTTTTCTCTTAACTACTATTGCTTCCAGAGCATAGGGAGTAAACATTCAAGAGAAACTGATATCCAAATTACATGCAAAATAGAAGGTGAGAAAAATAGTGCATTACTTTCATAAATACCCAATATCTCAATTTTTATTAAGTTACCTAGAAAAAAAGTGTGCTATTGAGTTGGCATACAGCCAAAATTTAAACGACTAATTAGCATGCATACGTTGTGGTATTTCTTGATTAATACATATATAGGTGTCCAAAGCAGTTTCCTTATATGCTTAAATCCTATTTCAGCATATTTCTCCTTTCAAAGAGATCATGCAGCTTCACAACTCCTGTAGACAAACCCTTCTCATATTAAAAACGGATGCAAAAAAGTAAAGAAAATGCTAGAAAGTATGTACCAGGATAGCCTTCATAAAGAAAAGTAGTAATGAAAATGCAAGAAATTTCTTAGAGAGATTACTGAGAAAAAGCTCTCTTCAGTAAAGAGACAACAACAGCAAAAAGAAATTGAGCACTAAGACAAAACGTAAGAATTTTTTTCCTCTATAGACACTATCGGCAAAGTCATAAGCCAAATAACTAGACCAAGACTTTCCTTCTGTCTTTTTTATTCTTTTCAAGTGTTTTAAAAACATTTTGAAAAACAAAGAAACCCTGGTGGAGCCTGACTGATAGGGCTTCCGGGAGGGTTCGCTGCAGGCGGTGCAGGAAAAAGTAACCATCAGATGTTCCATAAAATGGAAAGCGAGAGTCTTCCCAGAGCAAGTTTCCTAATGAAAGAGCTTGGCAATGTAACTGTTGCATAAATATATATATATTTTTTTGTTAGTCTTACATCTGAATTTGGTACCCTGATGGGACACAAGTCAGAATCTTGCTTAACGGAAAAGTACGTCCTTATACATGGGTCGCAGCCAGAGCACATCCTGCCTCAATGACGGCCAGCCATATCATACTCTATTACCACTCCAACTTCTCTTAAATATTGTGGTTTTTTAATTAAACCATGTGTTCAATTAACCATTTTTTTTTTAATTAAACCATTCCTATTTTCTTTCTCAATCTCTGTAGCAATATTTGAAATAAGTCTCTACAGGAAGCCCTCTTCAAGGTACATTAGAACCAGCAGCAAAATCCATAAACCACATCCTCACGAACCTGCTATTTCCTGAAGACCATGATTTTATATCCAGAAAATAACTAACCTTTATGAACCGCTAGCTGAGCTGTATTCCAGCCTAACAAAATCTTCTGTTTAAACCAGTGCATCGGAAGCCCCCACGTCCCGCGTGGCGCGGGCAGCCGCCCCGTTTCCCGCGACGCTCTCGTGCGCAGACGGCAGCGGTACCGCGCCGAGGGAGATAAGCCAGGCGGATGAAAAACACCGATAGAACAACTAGAAGATAAAAAGTGACTTTTCTTTCCCTCATGTTCATTTAATGATTGCTTTCTGCAGCAGACGGGAGGAGCGGCGCTGTTAATTATATCAGGACTACACCTCGGGGAGCGCACAAGGGGGATGCTATGGCAACGGGCAAGCGCCGTGGAGCACAAGCCAGGCACCCTTTGCCAGGAGCGAGGCCATAAAGGCGCTCGTCCTTCCGTCCCCTCTGTCCCCACCTGCTCCTTCGCCCTCTTCCTTGTCGTCTTTGCTGCATTAAGAGAGCGCACAGGCGACTCATGAAAAACAACTTTCTCTGTGAACGTTTTCTGACGTCTTGATGTGCAGGAAGAAAAGCTGAAAATTAGCAGCATGTGGGTGGAACAAAGAGGGGGAAAAACAGACGAGGTAGAAGCAAAGATGATTATTTTCTAATTATTTAATGTTTTACTTATCTCCTCCCACTTACAGCAAAGCACTTTTATGGAAAACTTCTATCGCTTTCTTGAGCAGAACAGCAATTTTTATTGTAAAGTGAGATTTTTGAGAGGAAAATGCTCGGTAACATTCAAGGCAGCTGCTACAAGCCACTCACTGCGAGGCTCTGCAACGGCAACACTGCCTGCCTTGCGCAGCGGGGCGGGAGGGAAGCGCCCTCGAGCCGCACACAAGACAGTTTTTCCCTGCTTCAAATAAAATGTCACTCTCGGCAAAGCCTCACTCGGAGGCTGCGGCACCAATGTGATGATGCTCACTGGTCTGAGCATGCTGCTCGCGGGGTGCTGTGCAGGTCCAGCTGCGAGTTTACACAGCAACCCTAATGCCTGCATTTGCCTAAAACTCTTCACTCTTTAAGATTACCTATGGCCAGCATTTGGAAAAGTCAAAAACGGGCGAAAGAACAAGATGAGCTCAGTTATCTATTCTGGAACGAAGCTGTACCGCAGGGAAGGGTTGTGAGAGCGGCCACGAAACAGGGCCTTTCTTCAGCAGATGCTGCTTTTATCTGTGGCAGAATCCTTGCAGCACGGGGGCCAGCTGGCAGCCCACCAGGCGCCCGCCCTGCACAGCCTGCCCGCGCCTCTGCCTTCAGCACCGCATTTACTTGTTTGCATTTGAGCGGCAGCTTCTCCACGAAGCATCACGCTTAATGGGGTCCGGCACTGAATGTTACTGAAAAGTTTTGACTGCAAGTTCAAAAAGGGAAAGCAGTGAGAGCGCTCGGAGCAGGAGAAGGGGGTCGTGGATTTGTTACCTTGGAAGAGGGGAGAGAAATTCACAGTGAAAGAGAGGCCTCCATGAGCTGGGCTGGTGCAGGCGGGGCTAGCGGCCTGGCAGCTGCCACGGGAAGGGCAGCTGAAATTTTCTTTTCTCTTGCTTGCTCTTCAGGGATGGAGTTGGTCCCAGAGCAAGGATTTTTTGGCTGAGGCAGCACTGTGTCTTAAATAACTCAGCACTGTTGAAACGGTCCTTCTCATGACATTTAGATGATATACTATATTGTGGGCAGCCAATAGAATATTCAGCTGCTCCAACACTGTCCCTGGCTATGACTTTCTCCATACAGTTCCACGGTCTCAGGGTCACAACACGAGACTGCAGAGACTTAGTGGCATTTGGGAACTTTGCCTCTTAATGCTCTTGTATTTTTAGAGATGTTAAATCTAGCCTTATGCGCAATGTAGATGACCACAAAGTTTTGAGCTATCTGTTTTATGGAAATGCACTTCTCAGAACTGCTGATGCACAGCATACCCTAACATATGATCATGGAGGTTTCACCTGTCCTCTTTAGACTACTTGTCACAACAGCTTTAACACTGAGGAAAGCTGTAATTTTAGCATTAAGGCACACAATATTAATTTCACAACAATAAAAATGCTTATTCTACATTCAAATCAAGAAACCAAGATGACAGATGTGTCCTTAGACCTAAGTATCTCCACTCCCACTAATGGAATGATCTGTGCACGGCAAAGCTTCATCCCAGCTTGCCTTGCATTAGCACTCCCACGTAGGTATGTCCTTAACAGCTTTGCAAATGAAGAATTTAATATGACCAGTTTTAGGCAGTCAATGGAAAGGCTTATTTAGAAACTCCCTAATTATCTAGAAGACTCCCAACTACTTTTCTACTAGCAGATCCCCTCCTTGGTCCTTAGAGCCACAGTGCCAAGCTCAATACTTTGTCAAGATCAAACCAGTCTGCTTCCTAATTTCTCATTCTCCTTCAACAAGGCCTCTCTGGTATTCAGTTTCCAGGCACCATTAATTCTGCATTAAAGTAGTAGTTGGCAAGACTAAAAATACATCTTTTAATTCAGAGAAATAGCATACTGCAAAAATAGGATCTCTGCAAATCTCTTTGGGTGACCAGTATCGGTTCTACTGGAAGCAGATTTATGGACAACCAGTTGAGCCACTGAATCCTGTCAGCACCGCACGGCATACTACAACTTTCTGCTGACATCATAAAATCAGCCAGTACTTCAAAAAATCCTCTTCATCTATGACTTGAACAACAATCAGGGCTTACTTATTATTTTCAGAAAGAAAAAAAAAAAAAAGCTGAAAGATAGGAAGTACTTTAAAACTAGATGCAGATAATTTTCCACCTTGCTCCAATTTTCCAATTTTTTTTTTTTTTTTTTTTTTTTTTTTCTCCTTTAAAATATATCTGGGTCAAAGCAGTGGAAAGAATTATTCTCAGAAAAGTATCAAGTTTTTGAAGAGCTCCTTGCATTCTGAAGAAAATCAGGAGTCATAGAGAGAAACCACAAAAAAAACTCAAAACCTCTGCATCTACTTTTTCTTACAGCACATTTTGCTTCCACTTAATGTCACTACGTTATAAGTGATAGACAGAATCGGTAAATATTGGTAGGTAAGTTCATAAACCACAACTTGAGAATAAAAGAACTGTGTTTAGCAATCAGAAACCATCACCTACCTTTTCTTTTCTCCTCTACTGTGAGATAAAGCCCTTTGCTAGAGCCTTGGACCTGACTAAGTATTTTAAAGAACTAGAGTTTTTTTTTGAAGAAGCTTACATTTTTACGTTTTTTTCTCCACATTTATAATTAATTTAGAAATTACAAACTTTATTCTTATTCTCTTAAAAAAAGTATTTTTGTACATGCATCCTTTGTAATGCTGAACTCAAACTGATCAGAGCAAACCGTAAAATAAATACCGAGAAAGATGATCACTAAATAACCAGAGGATAATAGAACTGCTAACAGAAATTAGAAATAGTTAGTAAGAACTAGGGGTGCTAAACTGATGATATAAAGTTACTGTCAAAGCCACCACTCACAAGTACAACCAGAACTTATTACAACCCTTACTTAAAACCATCCCAACAGCTGAGATGAGAAGAAACATATTCCAGCAAGTGGACAAAACCACATTGTCTAGATCAAAAACATGAAATTCTGGCCACACATTAGCAATCTATAAAACTTCTGCAACTGCAAGATGCAGCTGTCTCAGTAATTGTTGAAGGTCTCTACATAATGTAAGGTAAAACAAAAATGTGGAATATAGCTTGTTTTTTTTCTTTCTCCCGTCATTAAACTCCTACTCAAGGATGCAATTGCAAATCACCATGTCATCTCATCTTAAGGAAATCATGTCCATTCTTTACAATCTGAGTCAAGGAGTACTGAAATAGATGAAAAAATCTTATTTTGTAATGAGATACTTTTTCAAAAGTAATTGTTATTACAGAATACTGAAGGAAATGTCCCAGCAGTTGACAGTGAAGACAGTTTTGTACCCATTACTGTGATCCTATCCTTTTAATGCTACTCTGTTCCCAAAGGCCATTTGCTTTTTTATTAAAAAAGGCAGACAAATCACCATACTTATTCTTCTCTTACATTTTAGTACAAGTTTAATCAGTACTTCAAGCTCAGATTTTTCTTTGTACCTACAGTTTTACAGTAAATACTATACTAATAGTTACTATACTGGCCTAATATAAATACACCAAAAAATGTTCTTAAAATTAAAAAACATCCCTACTATATGGTAGCATATATGGACTAATTTATATTGTATTCTACTCTTAACTGCTTTTGCAACTTGTCTGAATGGACTAATTTATATTGTACTCCACTCCTAACTGCTAACCTTGTCTGTATGACCTTTTCAGGCCTCCATCTACTTCTGTATTCGGTATCAAAACCTCAGGGTTTAGTAAAGCAAAACGTCATTTGCTATGGGAAAATATCCTCAGTTACTCCTGGCAGGAAGAAGAGCTGGACCTAAATAAGTTGATAGGGCAGACAGTCTGTGTTGTTTAACTGAAAAGGGTCTTCACAGTACTCCAATACTGCAGCACTTCATCCAAGTCTGTATGAAGCACACACAGGCGGATCTATTCGTTAAAGGTACTATTCACAGAATCGTTAACGTTGGGAGGGACCTCTAGATATCACCTAGTCCAACCCCCTGCACACACAGGGTCACCTAGAGCATGTGGTTCAAGACGGCGTCCAAGCAGGTTTGGAAGATCTCCAGAGAAGGAGACCCCACAGCCTCTCTGGGCTGCCTGTTCCAGTGCTCTGACACTCTCACTGTTAAGAAATTTTTCCTTAAGTTCCTGTGGAACTTTTGGTGCTTCAGTTTGTGGCCATTTCCTCTAGTCCTATCGCTGGCCATCACTGAAAAGAGTCCGGCCCCATCCTCCTCAGTGCCTCTTTTATGGTATTTATAGACACTGGTCAGGTCTCCTCTCAGCCTTCTCTTCTCCAGGCTGAACAGGCCCAGCTCTCTCAGCCTTTCCTCACAGGGCAGATGTTCCAGGCCCCTGATCATCCTCGCAGCCCTGCGCTGGACTCTCTTCAGTAGCTCCATATCCCCCTTGTACTGGGGAGCCCAGAACTGGACACAGTACACACCAACAAACATCTTGTAAAGACCTTAAGCAAAACCTGAACTATAAATAGCAATTACCTGTACAAAAGATCCCTTTTTTGAAATGGAATTTTCCACCCTGTCTCATGAATGGGGGACGTCATCACCCTGAGCAAGATTTCCTAACAGCACCTCTAACTTACTTTTTTTTGATGTGGTATCGTGTTTCAGTAGAGAACGCTTCTATTTCAACAGTTCTTCAGGAGCACAAAAACTCAGCATGGCAAGATTTTATACTGCCATCTCTTCTTGCCTTGTTCAAAGAGTGGAGCCAGCCTCTCTACGGTATTGCCCAATGTATTTAACCAACACAGCAGAAGGCCTAATACGCCTTGACCCAGCACTGGTTATGAGGCTCACAGAGACCTTCTGAACATAAAATGGAGGTGTCATAATACTGTCAAACTATTAAAAAGATTAGATCTCACCACAAAAGTACAACAGACCACTTCGTATTGTTTCCTGCTTGTGCCTAAAGAAGCATATAAAATGATTTGAACAGAGTTGTTAAATATTTAGGTTAAAAATGTTTTCAATTGGTCTGGAAGAGAGTTGAAAAATGGTAATTCAAATAACATCCCTAAATTTAGTAACAAGTGAAAACCTTCATAAAGAAATAATATACTGCCTGGCTACTGGAACTGTAAAATACAACAGCCAGTATAGAAAAACATATGTCAGGTTGGCTTCTGTGTTTTTTTTTTTTTTCCTCTAATCTGTCAATTCCTCAGGATAAGTAACTGAAGAACTGCAGGCGCTGTAAGCCTATTCAAACTATCTAATAACAAAGCACTTCTCCTCTGGGCTGCAGCAGCTTTATAGATGACATCATTTGATTACAGAAGGTAAATACTTGCCAGTTTTAAATAAAACAGGATTCTGTCTGTTGAAAACAGACAGATGTCTACAAGAGCGGCTATTTCTGTGGCTCCATACTAACTCATACTAACTCATTGCGTTGCACTAGCAACAGTAAGTCAGCTTCATACTACTTACAACAGCCACACTGCTTGAAGCAGATGAAAATCAGGCTGCAATGTATGAGAATCTCTGTAGTAGGGCTTGCTTCCTAAAAGGGAATGTTTACAAGCTTTAAAGAAATGCATCACATTAAGATGTATATTTTATTTCAAGTGGCTTAACTGGAAACAGTGAGATTTCCTGTTAAATAGCAGCTCACCTATTCTAGCTACTTTTCAGATTCATTTGTGTGCAAGGTTTTCACCATTCTAGCGCTTTGTTACGTGCCTCAGCAATTGCTGACTTTGCGCAAAGGGCTGGCACAGCAATAACAGACCTAGGAACTTTAAGGAGGCCTAGAAAGGAACTCAGCTGATACGTACAAGTCAAATAGCTTTTGAAAAGGGGAATATATACAAAATCAAATAGTATTATTACTTTTAAAAAGAAGTGTATCAGCCAAATTCTTTTTCTTATCAAGTCATAAATCACACTCTGATGACTTACTATTCCCCAACATAAACTAAAAAATTCTTAACATTCTGAGGAAAGATTTATTTTTAAAATAAATCATTACTTAAAGAGGAGACTAACATAAAAGAAGATTTCCACCTGAATACCTCTTCTGAATTTATATATACATATATATAAAAAATATATATTTATTCATTTGTATAGTTCAATGAGAACATTCCTGACTTCCTGAGGGGTGCAAATCAGAGAAGTAACTTCTGTGAAGGGCTAATGAACCACAGTTCCCTCTACTCCTCCATCCTGTCCTGTTATAATGCTAGGACACGCACTGTCTAAACGTACATTTTGACTAGATCCACTGTTGGGCAGTGTTTAACTATGTATTAACGAAATAAAGCCCCAGACTTTCCACATGCAGTACAGACAGCCACAAAAGGGTTAAATGTGCCTTTTTCTCTCAGTTTTTCTCCATTTCTCCATCTCAAAGACAGAAATTCCTTTGGAAGGGAAGTAGGAAGACATTTGTAAATGTACATGTAGACAAAATGCATGAAAGAGAAAAAGGACAACGAAGGAGAAAAAACAAAAAGAAAGATCTGCTGCTCTTAAGAGATACCTTCCAGAGGAAAAAAAAAAAAAAACTGCTAGAAGAAAGTTTTATGAACAGGTTTTCTACAATTTCATAACAGTTACATGAGAACTTCTTACCTATTCATACCCCTTCTGCATTGAAATCACCAACCCCTGACATTTTTCAGCTCTACATTCAAACAAATGAAAGGTAAAATCTGCCTCAGTTCACAGAGGCATAAGCAAATGCACAGACGCATATTTGCCTTTGGGAAAAAACACGAGGCAGCAGGTCTTCTAGCAAATAAAACTACTGCACCATTTCAGTAGGACATTTAGTGTGAAGCTAACCACTTAACCACAAATAATAAAGTCCACCCTCAGGGTTTGAACCTCATCTACCTTGCTGGGCAAGGCAACAGTAAAATAGTATCTGTAAAAAGCAGAGAAGGAGAACAAGTACCCATAGATTGAAAGGAACCGCTCAATGAAAAGAAAAAGTCCAAGCTCTAGTGAAGGTATTTTTCTTAAATGGAAACAAAATACATCTCACCAAACCATGGTGCAGGGTAGACAGTGCTAGACCTTGTTACATGAGCTGGCCTATAGCCGCAATCTTCTTCAGCTCTACCAGGCAGAAAAAAAATAAGAGAAGGACCTGATAACTGCATATGAGATACAGGGTTCATTTTGCAATCCCTCTTGCTATCAATCAGCATCTCTGGCTGCAGCGACACAAGTTCTGAGAACCATTTGCCATGTGCACTATCACACTGAAAGGACCAGTCAGCGCACACCACTGGAGGTCAGGCTAAAGAGAATTGAAAAGACCAGAAGTGATATTCTTGTAACAGATACTGGATTTGCCCCAGAAATTATTTGATATAATTATCTGAAAGTTTAGAAATGTACTTGTTTTGCAGAAAAACAGGTGAATTAGTTCTTCAAACTCACCTTATGTTAAAGCAATATTTAACTTGCTAACCTGAGAGGTGTACCTCCTCAAAAGGTTGTGCTTTGGCACAGCAGAGGATGCATCTTGCAGAAGAAAAGCCTCAACCAAATTTGAAGGATGAAGAGATAGTCAAAGATTTTTACTGTCTCTCCATTCTACAAAAATAAGTGCCTAGGCAAGGATGAAGACTGAAATGATGGAAAAGCAGGAAATTCTCCATGTTCCGCCAACCATAATACTGTCTGTCTGGTAGCTAGCATGCTGGGGTACAGTCTGTGGATATATGTAGGCTACTCATAGCACGTCTGGCAAGACATAGGATGGGAAGCCTGCTGGGTAAGACATGTAATGGGAAGATGAAGTTACAGGAGACGAGAATCTAGAGGGACAGCAGTCAGACATCTGCAGAAAACCAGAATAAATTGTCTCTGCAGCCCATAAAATCTTTTCAAGATTTTTCTGAAAGGGCCATATTTCAAATCAGTATTGAAAATGATTCAATGTATTTGCACAGTGCTGCTTCTTGGGGAGAAAATCTTAGAGATGCTTCCTAGAGAATACCACATTTCTTAGAGAATGCTACATATAACCACTTGTGAAACACCAAAAGATGACAAGGAGGTTCTAACTTGGACTCGAAAAGATTTTTTAAAATATTTTAGAAAAATGCTATTTTAATTATTTTTTGAGAGATGGCAATCTGTAGCACAGCCTAAATTTCACAGCATAAACCATACACAAAGCTGTGAGAAGTATTAAAAGGGATATTAACTGGCAGCATGAATTTTTCTTTCAAAATGTTTTATTTTCCAGTTGGACGCTTCTTCATGTGCTGATGACAGAAATTATGGAAGTTAAGGGTTGTTGCTGCTAAAAGCCAGCAGATGCTTTGGGCCTTTCAACCCATCGTTTGCTGGCAAAATGAATCACCACTAAACATGTCACTAATCCACTTGAGATTCCTTCTTGGCTTTATCTCCCACTAGGGACAGGTAAATAGCCATGTCTTTCAAGTTCTGTAGTTGTTTTCAGCAGAAACTGTGAAACTACAGGCTAAATGCAAAGTGAGTACTACAAATGAGTTAAAATCAGTTTTCAAAGATGCAAGTTGACAGAAAAGGTATTTGGTAGCTAAGGAGCACAGTGCAATGTCAGCAAGGGAACGACTGATGTGTATGTTGCCTTCGAAGACTTAAAGAAAACTAATTAGCATCTGAGGTGGACATTCAGAATCTATGTGCGTCACGTATATTTCAAATTCAGGATTGTTTTGTTTTAAGGCTCTCACTCAAGCCCATCATAACAAGTAGTAGTGACAGTAGTCTAAAAAGGATGAGATCCCTCCACAGATATGGCCCCACTTATTCTTAGAATACAACAGCACAAGAAAAGTGCATCTTTCTAATCCCTAAAAGCATTCAACTATGGACGTGACTGCACAAACTAA
This sequence comes from Nothocercus julius, assembly GCA_013398735.1. NCBI lineage: Eukaryota > Metazoa > Chordata > Aves > Tinamiformes > Tinamidae > Nothocercus > Nothocercus julius. Next base: position 257,594 of record VZSV01000177.1, on the reverse strand, counting down.
GGATTAAAAGCATACTGAGAGGAGTCACGGAGTTTACAGTGCTTACCTGTTTCTGTGCTGAGGCTCCCATATGCACCTGGCAAAACTTGACTGCCTGCTCAAGTGCTACTTCTTCATCCACCTGAGTCACAAAAAATGAAGTCTTAATTACTTAGGTAACCTATAAATCCAACAACCTTCTGAGGAAATGCAGATGTGGGGCAAAGGGGGGGAAGGCAGCACTTCTGTGCCAGGAGTGAAGTTTTTCAGTAGTATACGTTTAAAAATACACATCTTTTCTTAATTTTAACTAACATTTAGTATGAAAAAAGTCCGTGCCACTGGTAGGAGAGCTCTTAATTGATTTCAGCAACTTAGGACTGGGCTCTTCAGTTTGAAACCATGGAGAAGACAACTTTTTTTCCTTCCATAAGCACTCCTGTCAAGAGAGTGGTTCTTTTGGAGATATTTACCCTCCTAATTTTTCAGTGTAAATAAGATCAATTTTATCTTGCTTGGTTTAGTGTTTATTATGATTCTTGGATTTAATCATGTTCCACTGACAGAGAAATCTTTTTTTTTTTTTAATTTACCACAGATCTATCTGATAAATCCTGCTGTAGGCCTTACTCTCTGACAAAGTGCAGAATAAGAGGGTCTCAAGGTTCAGTGTGTCAGCTACCACTGAAAAAAGTCAGAAATACAGCCTCCTTTGCATCCTCTTTGCCAAGTCCACAAAACATTACTTTTAGAAATTAAGAACATTAACGAACTTCACACAGAATACAGAGTGGAGCTCCAAGAAAGTCAAAAGGAAATACGAAGGATACATAGCCAAGAAATATGAAGATTGGGACTACTTTCTGCCAGCTCAAGATTTGATCCCAGAAGGCCTTCTCTGAGGCCACAAAGAGAACTCATGACTAATAAAATACCTTACCTGTTTAATCAGCATGTACGTTTCAGACATGATCTTCTCAATTTCACCCAGGTCATAGGCCATAACTTTCTGGCCTTGTTGCCATACTCGGTAAGCATCAAGCAAAAGTGTTTTCCCAGACTCTACATCGTCAAGTAGTTTCCTCTTCCTGCTTGATCTCTGCACAGGTTCCTCTACAGGTACTGCCTGAACTATTCCCTTAGCTGCCTGCTGCTGTTTTGAGCTGATACTTAGCTCCTCCAAAGAGAGTTCTGCAGTCCGGCTCTCTGGGGCCCTCTCCTTCGAGTTCCTGCCAGACTGAGGACGCTCTGGCTCACCGCGTTTACATGAAGAATCAAGTTTTTCTGGGTCATTGGAATATCCATCAAGATCCATAGGCTCCACTGAACCGGGCCTAGGGAGTTCTTTAATTTCTTTGTCATTCTTGTTCTCTTGTTCCAATATGTCCATAGCATTGGGAATTTGTCCCTGGGTCCCTTCTTTTACTCCATTTTCAGTACTATGTACAACTCCATCTGACAAAACTGGCTTTTTGGGAAGGACATCTTTCCCCTCTTCAGCATTAGTTTTATTAGAGACGTCTGTTGTCATCCTTCCTGAAGCAAAGTTAGAAGACTTGGAAACCTGATCTTCTGAAACCTTAAAAAAAAAAAAAAAAAATCATTCTTTGCTGTTATTACAGAAAACATTTGAGACAACTATGAATATTGTGACTATTAACCATAAATACCTCTACATTACTGCCTTTGCTGAAGAAAATGCATTTATTCCATGCTCATTATTGTTTGTTTGTAGATATTAATTAATATAAGCCACAAGTCTTATGACTAATACATTTTAATCAGCAAAAACGCTGCAGGGAAATCAACAGCATGGACTGAACCAAAGCTGCAATTACTTTTTCTCCTTTTTCAATCTACTGTGGTATCTAACTATGTGAAATCCAAGGTTTTAATAACACAAAATTTTCTTCTAATGTACTGAAACATAAACTGAGCCTGCTTCTTTTGGCAGCTGCAGATCAACCTCAAATTAAATTTCACAATCTTCCTTTGGTTACTCTTTCATAACTCAATCTTCCTTTGNAGTATGTTAAACTTTCCTATAATATTTGAATTTTGTGCCTTTACTTTGGTGACAGTCCAAAGGCAGAAAACCTCAGTACTTCAAAAATTGCTAATGATGTAATTCTTCCATTGAGATTTACAGAAGAACTGTAATTTCTACAGAGTTCCAGTTGTTCTTAAGTATATTTTCATTTAGTTTGTTAAACTTATCTTCTGTGAACTCATAAAACCCTAAGGGACAAGTTCTTCCTTGAATGTATTTACTGTTTGTAGCTTCCAAGTTTGAGTTATCTTAATCTGGAAACTAATTACTCTTTAAATGACATTTTAAAGTTAAATCTTTATATGTAATAACAGGTATGCTGATTTCAAGGCCTAGCAACCAGGAAGGCTGAATCTAGCTGCATGTTTTGGTTCCACAAGAACTTTAGTTCATTTAAAAAGAAATGTTCCATCAGATTCCTCCTGAAAATGCAGGCATTCTCACAGACCACGTAATTTTCCTTACTTGAAATTTAAGAGAAAGTCACATCAAACTGACAATTATCCTTTCTTAACCACTACAAATGTTTCTGGATTTTTTAACTCTGCAGCAGGGCATTGCTCTAAGGAAGTGTTTCTGTGTAGCTGCTTATAAACAAACAGCAGCAGAAATAAGCAAATTGAATGCAGCCTTTCAGCCTCAGGAGAGCCAAGGAAGGTAGAACCTAAGCACTAAATCAATGCCCACCAAAGACCCTGCTGCCTCACCTGCGTCAGGTCGTTGAGCGTGTCCTCCAGCACCTTCACTGTGAGCACATAGGCTCTTTGGGCCAGAACCTGGCGATCTGCATCACGCAAGTACTTCCTATGCCACAGGAAGAGACCAGAAATGCAGCTAAGTGCCAAAAGCCTATTGGGCTTTAAAAGCAAGAACCAGGATTCATGCATACACACAAAAAGCAAATATAGATTTTTTTTTTTTTTAACAACATTATCTGAAATCAAGGATGATGACATTCACAAAGTAAATGGATAGCATTATTCAGCCCTGGAAGGAAGAGAAGTGTTAAAAACTCCACAGAAAAACAGACAACCAGAGTCATAATTTTCTTATTGGGGGGCCTTCAGAGCCCCTCTGTGTCTGTTCAAAACTTTTTCTTGGAAAAGAATTTTAGTCACACAAAACCATCTAGAACTGTCCAGAGATTTTCATGTTCTGGATAAACTGTGCAAATAAGACTAATGGCACGAGAAAAATCCTTTTTCATAGGTCGTACCAGTTGCTTTTGAATTCAACTTTTTAGCGCTAAAACACTGGTGAGCTAAAATTCCTTTCTTTTCCCATTTGGTAATATAAAATAATTAATATTACTATAAAATTTGTTCACACTACAGACTCATCTACTAAAACACTGCAATTCCACTGCATAATGACATGATCATTTATTCCACTTTCAAAGAAACTATTTCCAGCCTTTACCCCCATCTAATCAAGTTTGATGGAAAACTAATTTTCTATTTCAGAAATGACTATTTCTAATGAGAAATAGCTAAAAAATGAAGTAAATAATTTTAAAGGGTATCATCTAGCTGGAAAGTCACCAATTTTAATATTAGCATTTTCTTTTGGAGGTGTTACACTCATTTAGAAATTTTCTGTTTTGCCGTTGAGACAACAGATACAAATATTTGATGTATCATTAGTTTAGTAACAGCTAGTAGTTCCGCTGGAATAAAACCCCCTACTTTCAAAATTAGAGCTGCTAGGGGCATGTACCAGGCACACCCAGAATATTTGCATTTCTAAGTTCCTGTGATGACCACAGATCACCATGGTTGGCACTAGTTGATCCAACATGTCACATTACTTGTTTGTTAAATTCAGTCTAGACTTATAAATAACATAATATTTTTAGCACAACTGTGGGCCCGTCTAGGACAAAATTTAAGCCATCTATGGTCCAGTACTTCTGATATGCTAAAAGTCAAAATATTTTTGGCTTCAAGTTTGCTGAACATGTAGTGACATATTCCCAGACATACTATGACCTATGCAAGTGCGTATTCACTCACACTCAAAAAACACATGAAGAAACCTCCAATGCCTTCCACTTATTGCCATCAGTCACTCGGTTCAATTTCTTAAGCACTTGCCAGAGACCAATTTCAACATTTCCCACGCAGCAAACTGGAATTTTAGCTCAGTTGCTTCAGTGTTTTCCTTAGAGGTTTATTTTGGTCTTCCCAATGCTAAGAATCTCTACATAGCCCACATTAAATGGCTTCTTCTTAAATAGGGTTAATGTAATTACAATTAGGTCACCCCCAAATAGGATAAGTCTTTTAAATAGCAGCAGCTGCCAAGAGGCACAGAGCCACTGTTCGGCCAGCCAGGGATTACAGGGGCACGAGGTGCCGGGGCCATGACCTACTCCCTTGGACATGGCTCTTACGCAAGAAGGTGGCCACAGGGTGACGAGTGGCCATGGTCCGTTCCCCCACTGAATCCCTACGTGTGAGAAAAAAACCTCTGCAATGCTGGGAAAGCAGCCCCACATTGCAAGGGAAATGCAGAGAAATTCTGGACTATTCTGGAATCATTAATTCTGGGTCACTTTTGCTATCATTATACTGTATGTCAGAGGAAGTCTGTCTAAAGCCTTTTTTTTTTTTTTTTTTTTTAAACTTAAAGACATTCTTATTTTGGAAAACAGTCATGCAATGAACAAAATATTCCCAGTTTCACAAAGCAAAGGATTAAACAGAAGATCACGTACTTTCCCTGATCTGGGGTCCTCTGGAGCATAGACGAGACTTTCAGCAAGGTGTTATAATCCTTCAGCTGCGACAGGACGTTCAGCAGCAGCAGGATGGAGCGGTTCATATGAGAGGCAAAACTGCCCGGGCGGTCGATCTCATCCACAGGGATGCGCCAGATGCCCTGCGAAGAGAGGAGGGGAAGAAGCCCTGAAGCCACACCAGCTGGAAGGGACAGGGGATGACAATGGAGAGCTGATTTTTCAGCAAATTTGATGCTGAGGCCCTTCAAGCTTGGAGATCTGGATTTAAAGTCAACTGATTAATTCCTGCCGGTAGCAAAAAAGCGGAGCCTTGCGGAGTCCACAGCACCCCTTCTGAATGTTTCTCATCTGATTCCCAGGAACAAAAAGCAAGCAAAGCCTAAATTGCTTTGTGCAATTTTCTCAAAATTTTCTCCCCAAGCCAAAGCACAACTACCAAATAAAATGCAAGCTAACATATTTTGAAATTTCCTCACCTAAAATCTGTAACTACTGTCTAGCCACAACAGGATTTTGTCTTCAAACAGACTTACTATACTTATTAGGAGCTTGGTTACTGCCTTGCTATCATCAGAGCCTTCACCCTGGGACTAACCAGTCTGATGCTAAGGATCAGATTCCTCAGCAGCATCCACTTCCCCAGGCAGATCCCAACACTTGTGCATACATCCTGAGCCTCCTAATTAAGTTTCTGGGACAGAGAGAATCTTTGGGGAGCCAGGCTGGAGACTGATATAAAATATAATTTAATTTTGGTTAGTCAGCTCAGATTCTGCAATGACTAATAAGTCTATGGAGATTATTTTCAGGTGTTTAATATGGATGCTGTCAACACACAAGTCAACCATATTTGAAAACCGCAATTCAAATAATATCATACTTGATATATGTTGGTATACAGCTTACACTGTGACCATTCAAAAACTGCTGTTATGTCAATGCACCTCCTCTTCTATTCCTCACTTTATTTCACTCTGGATTTTTTCCCTGTAGTAGCACTTTAAGATTAAAATCCTCAGGTCATTTTGGGTGGATGCAGGGCTGGGGAGAAGTTGCAAAGGTCTCATCAATATGAGTATTGGACAAAAAATAAATTCTGC
>VZSV01000177.1:180794-241270 GCA_013398735.1 Nothocercus julius | reverse complement strand
TGTGCAGGCGGGGGCGGCGCGGCGGGGCCGGAGCTGCCTCGGCGCCGCACGGAGGATGTCGGCGCGGTGGCTGCCGAGCCTGGCCCCGAGCCATGGCACTTGGGGCGAGCGCGTAAACAGCTGCTGCTGGGGCCTCGCGGGCGCTCCTAACAGGCGGTTATGGGCCCCCACCTGCCCGAAAAGCCCTCCCAAAATACACCGTGAGCGGCACTAAGCCTGCCCTCAGCTTTCGCCCCCGCACAGGGGCGCTGAAGGCCCCTTTGCAACCCCTTTCCCCCGCCTGGTGCAGCCCCCGTGGCTGTTAGAGCCTGCAAAGCTGATGGAAACACAGGTGGAAGCCAAACGTGCCCCCTCACACCTCCGAAACCCTTCACCCGCCTGCAGGGCACCACCTGGTTCTCCTTCCTCAGGCTTTAGCTCCTCATTTCTGCAGGGCCACGGGGCCCTCCTCTCTGCCTCCTCCACGGGACCCTTCCTCCTCTCTCTCCCCGGCTCAGGGGCAGGACAAGGCTCTGTCCTCGCCGCAGCCCCCCACCTGCTTCCCGCACTCCTCTCTCGGCGCTTGCCGCTCTCACGAGGGGACTCCAGTGCAGCCCAGGCCGCTGCCGCCAGCCCAGCTAATCCTGCACCTTCCGCCGTGGCCCCATCGTCGGCCCACTCGATCAGAGCTTAGCACAAACTTATCTCCCTTCCCAGCCCACATCCAGGCTCTGCTCCCGCTTATCTCCATCACAAAAGTTAAACATTATCTTTGCCTCTTCCTCGGCCCTCGCCTACAAGCTGCCCAGCAGCTTTGGCCTCCTTCTCGTCTTTCCCAAGGATTGCTTTTTTCCTCCTCCTAATTGCTAGGATTATCGTGAAGTACTCAAAATACACCCTGTTTGCTAACAAAACTCACTTGAAAAGTTTGTCTTCCTTCCCTATCCTTTTAACCACTTTTTTACCCTTCTTTTCATTCCCATTCCTCAATTCATCAGTTTTAAGTGTCTCAAATTGAAAGCCCCATGACCTGTAACTTGCCCCTTCTTTCTTTTTACATACCTATTTATATATTTATTTACACATTTAACGTCTTTTAAAAAGAGTAATTTAGTTATCCACTTTATCTCTTATAAAATTACATCAGTCAGCAATACTTAGTGTTTATCTCTCCATTTAAACAGTAAGAGTCTGGTTCTGAAGCGAAGATATCACTTAAATAACGCTGCACAACTTGGCTGCGCTTATATCTTGCTCCTGAAGGCAATGGCCCATTCTGTACTTATGACAATGCAGTTTTGGCACCACCACTTCAAAAATCCATTAACCTTTAATCATTAGACCACATAACATGGATTTACGTTTTAAATACAGAACTGAAATGAATACTTACTTTCTAAGCAAATAGGCTTATTTTTGACCTGCCATTTTTGATCTACTCATTTATTCACTACTAACAGCAGAGCTTCCATTTACTGTGTGCACTCGAGTTTTTTCCTATATATTGTCATTTACTTATGCAAATTAAGTAGCTGTTGTACCTGAAATTAAATATAACTTAATTTTTAAAAATAACAGCCTAAAGGCAGGGTGTTCCATAGATTGGAAACTATGTCACAGAAAAATTCTGCAGAGCTAAATGCCTTTAAGCCACAAGCACAGCAATGTAAGGATCTTGTTTTCTAATTAATATAATTTAGGTTTTGCAATGAGCAATCATGGTTCCATAAAAAGCAGCAAGAACAGACGACTTTAAATGGTGGCAAAAGCTAAACATCAATTATAGTAATACCTAGTTCCTAGATTTCAAACTGCTTTAAAAAGGAGTAAAATATTGTTATTTCCATCTGACAAATACAGAAATATATTCATGCACCTTTTTGTAACAAATAAAATTCATTTTTAATATCACCAGTTAGTATATTCACTACATGATTGATTCATTATTGCTTTTGTACAGAAACACTATTTGGTGAAAGTCCATCACCAACTTATATTGAAGAAACAAATTTGTTTCTTTAAAAGGAGCCAGATTTCACCCCAGATTATCCTACCTCATTGCCTTCCACCTCATTCAGTTGTCTGAACCGTCTCAAGCAAACTGAATTTTGCCCTCCTTGCATAAGCACGTGCTCATGAATTCCACTGCCAGTGAGAAGAACGTTCACACTCAATTAGCTAACACACAAAAATGCACAGAAATGCACAGTGAGGTATTAGTGCCATGCCCGGTACTTTTGTGGGACCCAGCAAAATACCACAGTATTTCCACCTTGTGGATCTATGAAGTATATTATAAACGTGCCCTAAGTGGTGCCGCAAAAGGTGGATAAAGTTATTTGCTTGCTGTTCGTGAAAGAGGAGAAACTTTCAGTGCTCGACTCAGAAATAATCCCCACGTACTTATGCATCCCCATGACCAAGCCCGAAGCCTCCTCTCGCTCGCTTGGATGGTTCTGCTCCTGCTCCAGACTCCTCCGCAAAACGGCTGTTGCAGAGAGCTGCCACCACCAAACTTGTACTCTTGGTTCAGACATAACCCTACATAATATCGAAATGTCTGAGTGCCTTTTTTTTTTTTTTTTTTTTTTTTTTTTTTCTCTCCAGGGAAGCACTTGGGACATCTGTTTAAGCCTTCTGGTTGACTGGGGTGAAAGATTATATATTTCCTTAATTATTTAATTAGTTGGAAGACACTGTGTAAATGAGGGCTCTATAAACATTTACATCTACTGCTTTTCAAGCTTAAATTCAGTGATATAGCAAAACCAGTGCAGCCCTGTGCATTTAGGCAGGGAAGGACGGATAGGAAAGACTGACTGAGCAGTTATAGGGAACTGTGCACATGCCCAGAGTCAACAGGATGACCTAACATTTACTCTTTTAAAAATAATTACTTGAAATGAATGCTTTCAGTTCAGTAAATACATCTCTGAAAGAGGAACAATGATTCGAGGTACAACTGTTAATTCTCAAAGACCACGTCCTATTACCACTTTTGGTTCTTTGTGAGGGGAAATGAGGAGAACGAGGCTATTGTAGACCAGTCAAAAAAAAAGGTTTATATCTCAGTCAATGTTTCCTTGTTTAAGCATCTAATTTCATCAACTGTAGTTTTTTGGGATTTTTTTTTTTTGTGATCTTCTGTGTCTCTAGATCAATAACACTGTAGGAAAGCTTAAGGAATGCCTCAGCCAAAAGCACCTACTGGGATGTGAACTCTAGCACATACTCTCCAGTGCCACAGAGCCCAGGGGAAGTGATTGTACGCATACAATTTTATACATTTTTAACTCTTGCACACTGGGATTTCTTGATGAAGTGCTCTGGAGTGAATAATAAACATTCATAAAGATTCCCCACCACTCTGCACTGTGGAGATAAGGATTCTAGCTTTACATACCAACAGAGCCTATGAGTTTAAGGTTAATATATATTTAAAATTCTGTTCCACTTCCTTCAGCTCAGAGAATATATATTGTAAATCCTATCATGAACTGTATTTTCCACTTAGCAAGAGTAGATTTCATCTTTTGTTTTTAGGATGTAAGATGCTGTTTTAATTTAGGGATAGCATTTTTTTTTTTTTGTAGAGACCAGGGTAATCTCAAGATGCTGAGGCAATGGAAGTCCCACAGGAACTAAGAACCATTCTTCCTTCAGCAGCACCTTTAAGTCACATTTTTCTAATCTTTTTGCAATCAGTGAGATGACAGCAGCTCCTAGATCAGAAATCTTGCCTAGAAAATCCCATCTAATCCCAGTAGGAAATTTTATGTTTTTATACGAGTATTTTCCAGGTCACTTTCTCTTTTCCATCTGGGCTGACACTGCTCTGAGGAGCCTGAGTGCAGGGCAGCAGAACAGGCTGCTGTCACCTAAAACACAGTAATATTAATAGCCATACCTGTGATAAAGCTAACCCTCCCACCCCCGTGGGCCCTGGTAACAGAAGGAGAGAGGTTAGGAAGAGTGAAGATGATGAAGGCAAAAAATAGAGTTCATAATCCTTGAATATCCACCAGTTTTGTTCTCTGAAGATGATTTCCTATTCATCCACAGGCTTATATTTCTTGTTTACTAAGATGTCAACAGCTAAAAACTGTATCCATGTTACTTCCCTTTGAATCTCAAAGGGAAACAGAACAGCAAGTGCCAAAACTGGGCCTTCAGCAGACTTGTCTAAACACCTGCCTCTCTTCAATAAGTAAAAGTAATTTAGTCCTCTAGAACAATTACTACTCCTACTTGAAAACTGCAGCTCTGATTGTAAAAGGATATGTTAATCTGTTCAATACCATTTTATATCCCACTGGACAAAATTACAAAACCATTAGAAATTCTTAAAAGCAGTAATTTCTATGGATGAAGCCATTATTTTGGGAATTTCACATAGACCATTTGCTGTCTTTTCTAAAGACAAGACTAAGACAATAGAATAATATGCAGGTACCTAATTATTTGTCCACACGCTACATCTAAATGACTGTTGTTAAAGGACAAAGGGAAGAAGAAACAGTAAATGCAAATTGAATAGCAGGAGAAGAATATGTCAAAAGGTAGCAACAGGAATAAGAGGAATTGAAAAGAGATTTAGAAGAGAAATCTACAGTATACATCTTGCTGTCTTCAACCTTGCAGCCCACAATACTTAAAAGATCTCAGATTCAGACTCAACTCCTGGTGGGCCTTTCATTTTGTCAGCTTCAGGCAGCCAGTGGAGACAGCTCAGACAGAAGTTTTCAGGAAGAAAGACACTTTGCTTTGTTTTACCTTATCGATTTGAGAACACATACAGATGCAGGGAATTTTATTCTAGCTCAATTATTCACAAAAAGCAAGCAGGGACTTGTCAGATTTTGAAGGGAGAAGAGTGACATATTGAAAAGACAGTGACAAAATAACACAAAAAAATAGGCCTACACCTGAATGGTGTATCTACCTACACTGTCACAGCAGTGCTGTGCCCGGAATATACTGCGCGCGACCTCGAGGGAAGATTTCTGAAAGAGGGTAGTGCTCTCTGATTACTAATTTCCACAAAATAAATAAATAAACAAAAACTTAAAAAAAAAAAAAAAATCTTTCAGCTTATTATTACCTAATATCTTTCCCAGTTCTCCCATACTCTGTCAGCAAGGTCATTCAACCTGATTGTCTAAGGTCAAAGCCATAAACTCTCACAACATGGAATGTATATGGCAGTTAAGTCCTGTCTGCCCAACTCCTCCTCCTCTCTTTCCTAAATCAACCCTTTCTGCTTCCTGAACAGTTTGATGTTCCCAAAATAAACACTGTCTGCGGTGCCAGGCTGAAATCCTAACTTCCGTGACACGGTAGCTGACATCTCTGAATTTCAGCTGGAACTGGGCTTTCCAAAATTCCTCATCCAGATATTAATTATTCCAAAAGTACTAAAGATAAATCACTTAGGAAACTGTGAAACATTTCTAGATTCCTTCTGTTCTACAGTTTTGGAGGCTACTGTTGCAAGGTTAAGATGAAGATAAATCTGCATACAGCAACGGCCACAAGACCCACAGGGAGCAAGTAGCTAGCATATGCCTTTTCTTGTAATACTTAAGTCCCTATTACAAGTATTTTCCCTTACAATAAGGGGAAGCATTTTTTTTTTTTTTTTTTTTTTTTTTAAATTACACAATATTCATGTTGAAAATCCCATCTTAATTATACCACTAAATAAGGCCTGCAATCTGCATTTTTTTCTTTAAAAGCTTGTTTATGACTATTAAAGGCTTTTAACATTGAACCCTCTGCTAGGTGTGGTACATGCACTGACTGTAACCATAAAAAAAAATATATACTCTGTATGTGTTAAGCAGCGCAGCCATGCCAGAACACTGGTAAGGTGTCCCAGCACTTGGGACGGCCGCGCTTCTCAGCGGACGAGCTGCAGAGCCACACGACAGCGCACCAGCCTGTCTTCAGCTTTGCCCTCATTTTTCCCACTGGAAATACAACGGCCACTAAGGAATCGGTACAGCTCCCATAAGTGGAGATCAATGAACCTGTTATACTAGGGATTAAAAACAAACAAACAACAAAAAAGCACAACACAGCGCTTAAACCCTCTGGGCAGTCTGTCAGGGGGAACGAACTGGTTCTGTGTAAACAGGAATCATTTTGGCTGTTACACCAAGCTCATTAAATTACATCAAACACCTGAGCCATTAAATTAATGACTGTTACTGGATGCAGTCTACTAAACAATATACAGCGAGTAGCTCTGAACAGATAGAGATTAAAAAAAAAGTACAACTGGAAGAAGCTTTCCCTTTTTGGTTTTTATTTTGCATCAGGAAACCAAATAGCTGACAAAATTCCTAATTCCTTCTGAATACCCGCTAGGAGGGCTTCAAGCAAAGCTCTGTGTTTTTTTTTTCTCATGTTGCTTTTTCTAATCTATATAAAAATTAACTTCATCGAAGCCAAACCTGTGGCACTGCCTGTGAGAGGCGGTGAGCAGTGGCGCTGCCAGCGAGGCACCGCAGGCAACCGCGGTGAGCAAAGGTCACAAGGCTGCTGGAAATCAGCCACTCTTCACCCAAGCTCTGAGGAACTTCCTTGTTGCTCTCCTGCCACCGCACTGCTTTCCGCGTCCAGAGCAGCAAGCCAAGATACTCGTTGCCCTGCACTCCGTTCCCTTCAGCCACTCACTCCCAGTTTCTCTGAGGCTTAGCAAGGTGCAAGGGGGGCACCCCTGTCGCTCCGCGTCCTTGCTGCTAGCACGTAAGCTCCACAAGGTGTTCACGCTATTCCAGGAAATCCTACCTCCTCCTCAGGAGCCACCGAGTCTGGCACAATAACACACACTGCACAACATCCAGCCTTTTTACTCCTCCAACTTTAGGACTTTTGCCAAAGACAGAGGACTATTAGTCAAACTCCCGCTTCAGTATCTTTATGTAAACTCAACACAGTGAGTGATACTGTAGTCAGCCGGCAAACAGTTCATCACACACTAGCTACAGCTAGTAACAACAACGTACCTCCCTACCCATCATCACCTGCTATCTTATCCCTTCACTCCCATCTTATCCTTTTGAATTTGGCCAGTTATAGCCTGCTGTATCCATTAAATTTTTTTTTTTTTTTTTAATCTCTAAATGCTTTCTACTTGCATGCATGTATACACAGACTCATATCACTCTGCTCTCATCCCACATTTGCCTATTTTCATTTTCACACTGAGGCAATGTAAGACCGTGAAAAATACTTGGATCTTTCTGCTGAAAACTGTAATTCCAGGAATATTTCTCATGACATATGCTGCTTTAATAAATAAAATTACATTCACTATTAATTTTCATCTCTTCATCAGGATGAAAGTTATAATAAATGACTGTAATGCCAGGCAAATTGAAACCACCTCAGCCGCAGAATGAAACGAGGGTTTCAGAAAGGTGGTATAATCTGTGCATCTAATGGTAGATGATTTTGTATTCACTTACTGCCATTTGGCTCCTTTAGCCTTCAGAGCAAGGTTAATCTTTTTACAGAGACAAAGTATAAGAATGAAAAAAACCTCACTGTCATTTGAGGAACATGGAGCAGATGAGTGCCATACTGAGCAAGAACTGATGCAGACTGACAGCTGCCTCAAAAGGTTCCTGGAAGCATCTCCTAAATGAAATATATAGAAACAGAGGGAACTGCACTGATTAATGTCACGGAAATGTCTTAACAAAGACCTGGTAGAAACGTCTCATGAAAAATATACATCGGAGAAAAGAAAAATACTTCATCTTAGATATATCACATATAGCTTCCTAGGAGAACTATTGAAGAAAACTACTGTGTTGAATAGTTCTTGATTCTGGCTATAGAGCCATTAAATTTCTATTCCTTAGAGTATTGCTCTCAGTTTCAGAAAAAAGGGAGAGAGTATATAAAGATGATGAAGTTTGACTTCAGACACATAAACACTACACGCCTGTTCAACACTCATCTGTGCTCTTCACACTGCTACTACATTTTAAAAGGACTTATGAGAAAGCTTTCAGTCAAAGGCTAGCAGAATTTGTAGTAAAAAGGAAAATGCTGATGCCAGATAATTAAAAATTTAAGGTTTTACTTAGCTTTGCTTCTAGAAGCCTAAATTTACCTTTTTTGTTTGCTTTGCTTTCATCATGCACCAGTCTACGCTGATGTAACACAGTTGTTACCATTTATTTCTACAATAGAGACAGGATTAATAACTCATAATAAGAAGTTCTAAGAACTAATCTGATAATCAGATAGTAGATATACAACATAAAAACTAAAGGCCTTTCATGGATCACTATCTTTAAAACTCTGCTCTCCTATTAATTTTGATGTAATGTTAGTTTTTTTTAAATCATATATAAACTTTTTTTTTAAAGGAAAGAACCTAACCTAAATTTAAACTAACCCCCTAAAGTGCCTCAAGGTGCATCTCTGATCCATATCCTGTTAGCAGGTGGCAACATCAAATTATGGATTTATTCATTGCACATTTGTAAAAGGACACTCTCCTCATAGTATTCCAGCAAACCAGCACCTTTCAAATGCTGTTTAGAGGAAGGAATAAAACAGCTGCTGCTCCACTTTTAAGGTCCAGCTTTAAAACTAACTGCTTTTTATCCTGGAATACACTAGATCCTTTACGACAGCCTCTCTTCTATAAGAACAGATCTTCAGATTATTTCAACATTGTTTGTTCCCTTACCTTTGTCTAGAAATTGATCTACTCAACAAAAGAAGAAACTTTTTTTAGGGAAAAGAATAGAAAAAAAATCACTGTTTAATACCCACTGGCACAAGCCATAGTTTTAAACGCCATGCTTGTATCTCCAGGGATTTGGATTTATTGGCATCTTTACTAGCTGGGTCTTGGAAGCTTGCAAAGTTAGCCAGAAAGAACAGCGTGTATATATTGAGACAGAAAACTCTGTGAACGACAGACATTTTTCACTGATGAGTTCTGTTTTTCCAAGAGAATGAAGCGAAGCACTGTAAATAACATGCTGGGCAGAGGTTGAAAAAGTTATCTAGCTTTTTATAGCCAACTTTAAGACTTCATTGCTTTTTGAGTTTCTGGTCTTAGTCCAACCACTATGAAAGTTTCGTTTGCAAAGTTAACTCCTTGCTTCCCTCTTTTGTGATGGTTGGCATCAAGATCTGCCTGAGACAGAACCAATCCACATGCACCGACCACATTCTTTCAGTTAAAAGTTTAAAAAGCCTTGGCAGGGGATGGATGAGTAGAATTACATTAAATTTACAAATGAAGAAATGGGTTAAAGAAGGAAAATGGTTTGCCACTGGCCAAAGAACAACTGCCAAGGATAGAGTCAGAAAAGAAAATCTGAGACTCTCATTATAGGAGCAAGTAGAATCACAGTTTATTTCTTCTTTCCCGCTTCCTTCCCACCCCCAAAACGGAACATATCTGCCATGCTAGACAAGAAAAAACAATCAAATTAATAGACTTAACTAAAATATAAAGATTCTCCGAAAGCTAGCTTTTTCTACACAAATTATCTGCCTGCTTTAAATATGAACATTAATATAAATAAATTTAATACAGAAGCAGAGAAAACCACACTAATTCTCTTCCAAACTTTTGCTTATGGAAAACTGATCCTTCATTCATGTTTTCTGAGAAGGACTAGGCTGTCCCCTCATTATATATTTTAAGGAACCAGATCCAAGCTTTAATTAAAAAAAAAAAGTTACTAGATTTGAAGCAACAATAACCACCTGAACACAAATTCTGTTTAACCAAGGCAAACATACCTTCCTTAGTCTGCAGGCAGGTGACTCGCATTAGTTGGTATGAGCTCCCTTGTCCTCTGTTGGTGCTGGGAACTCTGCACCTGAGCAATATGCAATTGCTGCACAGAGCAGGAAAAGTCAAAGCAAAATGGAGCAAAGTAAAAAAGACCAGAAAGGACTAAAGACTAGGAACAAAGAATGGGAAGAGCTGATATAGTTCCAGTCTCCCAAACCTTCAATTTGACAGCGTGTTGCAAAAGACAAAAAGAAGAGACAGTGATTAGGAAAACATACATGTCCTTTAGCCTAGACTATAATCACAAAATTAACTGCAATTCATAGAGCTGATTTTATTTACAAATCAAGTCACAGAATTATAGAATAGTTTGGTTTAGAAGGGGGCTCCTGGGGAGTTTTCAGTTCATTCTATAGAAGCTTCCTGCGCTTCTATCTCTTTACCCAAGACGGAACTGGTCTCCTCACACAGCTGAACAAAAGTTTCCTAACGATATTAGGCAGGAGTGGAGGCAAAGCAATGAAATACTTACTAAGATCACAGAAAAAGCAAGTTAGGCAAGTAGGCTGCAAAGGCAACATATTTCCAACAGGGTCATGGGTTATGTCTCAATAAGCAGAGGTGTTGGATGACCTGCACAGCCCTCCCAGCGGGTCCCTGGCAGCACAGTGCCTCCTAACAGCTCACCAGGACACTGCTGGCCCTGCACTACTTTCTGAGTTGTCAGACCATTTCATTAAGCAGCTGGCTTTTCCTGGCAGGTGAAGAAAATATGCATCAGGGAGATGTCTTTTACTTAACCTCCAAATACTTCATAGTCAGTAAAAGCGAGCAGTAAGAATCTGTAGTCACTGAATGGCATTAAGTAGAAAACTATCTTTTTTGGTGCTGATATTCTACATGCAGTGAAGAACCCAGGTATTTTATGGCCACTTTATAAATAATAAGCCATCTACTGAAAAGATTGAAGATAGTTCTATTTTTTAAAGTGGGGAGAACTTAAACATCCCCTAAACAGAAGTTTCTATCTTCCTACCATATTAAGATGCATAAATACATTCAACCATTACACTATTGTTACTATTTTAAGTAGAAACTTAAAAACAAGGGCAAAATCAAATAACTTCACACCCTTGTGATTTCTGGGATGTCACTAATGATTTTATCCTTCTGTTTTTATCTTGGCTCAGCATCCTCTCATGTTCGTTTTCACATGGAGTGTTAAATGTGCTAAAAAGATCAGTATTTGTTCAGAAAATTGCAACCAATCATGAACAGGCTCAAATAACCACTAATTTTCTTGGCGCCCCCATACATGGCTAGACCCTGAGTCTCACTAGACTGAGACAGAATCTCAACACACATAACTTCTTTCCCTTTCTCTGCAATCTGATTCAAATGGTGCTATTTCTCCCAGAAAACAAATGTTCCACGTCGCAGATGTCCAGGAGCTGGGAGTGCACTTGCCAGCTCAGAAGACAGACACCGTCTACGAGTAGGTGGAGAGTAACCCAGAGCTACTCCCACTCCATGGCAGAGATCAATTACCTCTAACAGTTTGCAGCCTTGCACATGAGTGTCTCAATTACAGTATAATGTGTGCACGCACAGCAGACATGAAAAGACGCAGGGAACAATTACCAAAGATGGACATCAAGATCTGTATTACAACAGATTATTATTACCCCCTCCCCTGAGAATGTGCCAGGAATATACAAATACTGTATAATAAACCATATGGAGAAGTTACTGATACACTGAGCTCAGCCATCAAAATAATTCTTCCACAATCACCACCCACCCACAGACTCATGAATACCATCATCTGTGCACAGAGTTTAACTTTGTTTTATTAATAGTCACAGGATATCTGAACCGAAAAAGCACCCTACTATATAAAGCAATATATATTTTTTTTTTTTTCTGGTAAATTGATTTCTGATTTAGTTACTATAGAAACCACTCTGGAGATCTCAAGAAAATAAAAGTCTCTATTTACACACACACACACACATCCGCGCACACAAACGGAAAAGGAAGAATGCTGGAGACTCCTTGTACATGCAGGTTAGGAAGAAATCTGTAACTGTCCCAACAAAGAGACTTGGCAATTTATTGACAGAAACACAGTTAAAACTCCTGCAAGTCTAACTGCAACAATCATCCACACAATGATTCCTTCCCATCGCGGGCAGGGCAGTGGACAAGCAAATACCTCTGGTCCTAGCTGCACCATCAGGGCTGTTTTCTTCTGTTTGGGAAACAAGTAGGTACAGTAATGTAGAGGGCATCTTTTTCTTGAAATGCAAAGAGAAGTTCAGTGCATCCTGACATAATTCTAGCACATCAGACAAGAGCATACCAGGGCTAAGCAAACATGCCTTTTTTTTTTTTCCTCATCTTAAAGTCAGTAACAGATAATTTCAAACAAGTTTTAGCTATAGCTGAATGACAGCCAACAAATTAGACAACAGAATGGGACACTCAGATTCAGACCTGCAGTCCTGCAGTAAAATTTAAGAAGAGATAGCATTACCCCAGTTTATTTCTTTCCATACAGCGCTCTCATAAACATTTCATAAATAATTCTACCAGGAGTATGCATGATTTACAAAATGTCTGGGAAAAGAAAGCTGGCTCAGTCTCTGCTAGTCTTTGAGCCACTAGCTTTCCCTCTCACATGCCGTTGTTTGCATGTGTAAAATTGAGTCAGCTATAATTTCAACAACCCCAAATCTTCTGTACAAGAGATTAAAAACACTAACTCTACTACTTCGAAAGAAAAAGGATGTCAATAGTTAAGTATCTATAGAAAGCCATTTAGGCATTTATTTAACTTTTTTGTATCATGAAATGCAAAGAGTTCTCAAAAAATTAAACCAAATGTGTTACATGGAAACAAACTCTTTAAGTGTTTAACAAACACATTTTTTTTAATTATTTATTTTATTTTTGGTTTATCCAGAAGCAAAGTACTTTCTCTCTTGGATCTGGGTTTTCTCACTATGCTCTGTGTCATCTGTACTGGATTACTGCCACATATTCTACACGGAGCATTATTTCAAGAGGGCTTNAATCTTAGGAAATCTTTTTAGAAGTTGGGCACTTTGTTTTTCAGATTAGATGCAACTGTGTATTTGTGTAGAGCTCTGTAAAGTTCTATTTTATCACCTGATTCTGTATGTGAAGACACTAGCAGGGACAGTGGGCTGCAATACCATCTGTATGCAATGGATGACACACGAGTGTATTCTCAGCACTGACCCAGATGGTGCTGCACATTTGCTTTCCCACTGCCTGGCTAAGAGCTTTGGATGAGAACAAACTATTTGAGGTTTAACCCAGGCAAACTCAATGCAATGTTAGCGATTTTTTTTCCAAGTTTTTCACAGATTTGGGTTTGCACAGCTCTGGAATGTCAGATGACACTAACAGCTTTTTTTTTTTTTTTTTTTTTTTTTTTTTCATGGGCATTTGTAGACATATCTCTCTTGGATCTGGGTTTTCTCACTATGCTCTGTGTCATCTGTACTGGATTACTGCCACATATTCTACACGGAGCATTATTTCAAGAGGGCTTTGAAAATGCACCTGGTAGAAAATGAGACCAAAATGTTCTATCATACTAAGCTCATAACGCATACTGTGCCTGTTCAACAGCAAGACTACATGACACGTCTGCAGGAAAAGTCAAGATGTTAGCGCTGACTCACAAAGCCCTCAACAACCTCTAGGCAAGGGGAGGCACTCCATGTGCCAGTTACACTTGTCACCAGAGCTGAGACACTCTTGAGACCGAGCGTCCCCAGACTGAAGCGCCTCCAGGCTGCAGGCAGCTTTCTACACGAAGGACTCCTGACTAGCCCTGTCTTCATCTACTGGCAGACCTAGGGCCGAGCCAAGAGCATCATTTTGACCATTTTCTTTATTTTCTTACAGTACTGCCTGTATGCTGTGCTGGTTTGGCGTGTACCTTCTGTTGAAGGTTATCTTTTACTTCAAAATGTTTAATTTCTTACCGAAGAATTAATTAAAGAATTAATATAAAATTAAGGGAAACACTTGTAAGATTAAAAAAAGCAATTATTGCACAGGTGTCTAATACCTATGTTAACATTTTCATCTATCAGTGATGATTGCTATCTGGAGTCAGGAGCAACACTTTTTTAAAGCACTGGAAACATCCAAATATAGAGATGATGGCATCTGTCTTTAAATTAAATTCTCTAATCTGGATGCTCAAAAATTAAGTATGAAATATGTCAACCACTGGTCTCTCCTAATGTGGTAATTCACATTTTCAAGCAGAAACACTCCTTTACACACATTGCTTAGTTCTCTAGTGCTTTCTTCCCTCACATGTGAAAATCTAGAATACTCTTGACACTTCACCCTGCAGTTACCCTTCATCAAGCAAAGCTAACACTTAACTTTAAGAATGCCTAATAATTTCATTAACTTCTTTGTGAATACTTGTATTAGTTGGATCAGAGCCAAGACACTGACCAGCCTGAGGAGTTAATAACTGACCATGTGGAACTCTTGCAGATATTGCAGGAAAAAAACGGTACAAAGTCATGTTGTCATCAGCCAGATCACAAATGTTGGGTCTAACCCTTGTCAGGCTAACAGTATTTATTAATCAAAGCTTTTTGAAAAGAAGATGGAATGAAATAGAAGGTTTTTTTTTTTTTTTTGCAAACTGATCCAGGATACAGTTTGGAATCACTATCAGTATTTCTTAGTTCTTCAACCTCGATGCGGGTTACAGTCAGAGGATAGCACATTTAACAGAAGTTTGCAAAGAGGTGCTAATTAACATCATACAGAGCAATGAAGATGGATGTTAACTGGTGCAAAATGGAAATAAATGCCACAGGTATTAAAAATATTAAAACAGAGCTAAGAACATAGGACTGGATAGTTGAGCAGAGACTTAAAATTCTATCATTGCAGTCACAGGCAATCACAGACGCGTAGCTCAGAGATACAAGGCAAAGCATCCCCAGGCCCTTTCCACACACCACAAGCCACAAAACGTCCAGAAAATCCTATCACAAACAAGCAGGAGCCATGAAAACTAGAACATATGCCAGCAAAGCAGGAGATACTAAAGACAACATTGAGATCTTAAGTCTCCACGACAGCAGGGAGTTTGCTAGATGAAAGTGCTCAGATGAGCCCATGACAGGCAGCCACGCTGAGCAAGGCAGAGATGCTTCTGGTGGCAGAGGCCCTGCGGCGCAGGGACAACGAGCACGGCCGAGCTGTCACCCTGCGCGAGGAGCCTCTTGCTGCAGAGCCACTACCAGAGCTAAACACAAGAAAGTTCCTTCCAACACCTGAGATTTCTTGGAGCAAGTTTTGGCTTGTTCCAAGCAGCGCAAGTCTCACTGAGACCAAGCAAACACGGCAGAGGATAATTAAGAGAAACAGACTCAGAATTTTTATAGAGGTCTCAACCACCACGCGTACCATTAGCAAATATATGGTAAACATCATACAACTGGGAACCACTGGTGCTTTTCCTCTCCATTTTTTTTTAAGTCCCTCCAGAATAAACCCTCCCCACATTCTCCTTCAGCGGGGAGAACCTCAGCAACTTCCTCCCAACACAACCCTTTGGGCGGCTCGCTCAGTGCCCCATGTTGAATCCCACGTTACCTCCTGTAGCGAACCACGCGCAGAAGAAGCCCCAGCTGGGAAAGCACCGCCATGGTTATCAACGGTGTAAACTTACGTTGAAGAAATTGGTCTTGTTCCTCTCGCAGAAGAGGCCCTGTGCCGGCATGTGCTTCAGCTGCTGCCAGGGGCTGCCGCTGCCCAGCAGCACGTCACGGGCCCACTGCAGGTTCTGCGGGGAAGAGCAGGGCACGTGAGTCACTCGGGCTCTGCATCTGCACCATAGCTACAAGTACTGCATGTTCCCTGGCTTTTATTTGTTAACTGACAACCTCCTTTCTCATTTTCCCGGGAGATGCTGCGTGAGAGTTAAAACTTTGGTTCAGATGGCGTTTGGATTTGGTGATGTCCCTCTGTGGAACCTTTCTTTAAACTGACCTGGACTTTTCAGCATTCCCTTGAGATCCACCATCCATCTCCAGGCACCTAGAGAAATCTGAACTGTATATGCATCTAATGCATCTTATTATTTTTCTCTTTAATGTTAAAAGTTGAGTTATAGTTATCAGGATAAAATATTTTCTGCACAAAATAACCGGTTCCTCCCCAAACATTGGAAGGAATTGTCACTGTGTCCTAGAGGTTTTCTGCATGCACCAAGGCCCCTCACAGACCCCCCTAGCAACCCTGGACTTGCCCTCTCACCCCTGCCTGGAGTAGCCCCTCCGGGGTGTCCAGCTCTCGTCCCACAGCCAACACCACCTCACTGTTTGCAGCTCCAAAGACATGTCCCGGCCAGCTGGCAGGCCAAACAGACAAGGCAACCTTTGAGCTTAAACTGCAGAAGATGTTACCCTCGAGGAGCTCAGCATGTGACATGAGCATCTCTTGCGCAGGGTGGAACCTAGGGACAGCTGGTGGCTCTGGGCAAAACACACGCTAACAGATGGGCCAATTCTTAATGGTAAGGTTTCACTGACAGAGGTTTTGCTTTACTTCAGTGGCTTCATGACTTCTAAAAAAAGCCAGTACAGTGCTCAGCTAAGAAGAGAATAGTTTTAATATAGAAAAGATAAAAGAAATGGGAAAATATTTTCTTCAATGGAGGCAAATAACTGTGTTGAATTCCAATTTGTATTAGCTGGAGATCACATCTGCAAACCAGAAATTTTTATTAATCAGAAGTGATTGGAAGCATAAGGAGATTCTTCTAACCATGAAAACAAAACTGCAACAAAAACAAAAAAAACTGCTTGATGTTTGTGCTTCACTGCTTAATGAACTGTAATGTTCATATGAATCTTACAGTTAAAACTATCTTAAAAAACAAAATGGAAAACTTGGAGATACCAGCACCACAGACTTTTTATATAAATCCCAGTCTACATTTTATTTTCTTTTTTTTGGTTAAGATATCATTATTATTTATGAATCTAAGTTTTATATAGAAAATGCTAAGATATCGTTAAGTGTAGTGTCACGCTCTGGTGACATGCTATGTACATTATACCGAGTGTCCATATGCATGTATTTGGTACGTATAATTCATTGGCTCTTATTGAACAAGATGATGATCATAACCTAGCTAGGAGCAAAAAAGATCATTCAGACAAATGGGGCAATTACACGGTAACTTCACACAATCAAAACTAACAGGAATAAAAGATGTAGTTACAGATTTTCCACTGCCCTTCTTAAATCAGCATGATCAGTTAGTCCCTGTAAATACCCTGAGCAGGTCTCAGCTCATTACATTTCACAGTCTGCTCCACTCAGTTTTTAGCTGATGGAATTATTAGGAGTGGGTGAAGGGATCCAGGACATAGCAAAAGGGATTTATTTTTCTTGGCACACTGCTTGCCAGTCTGAAGTGCTGGATTTAGCTGGCTGACTCAGGGCAATTACAGAGTACTGTTTCCAGTTCAGCAATTGCCTCCCACATCCTCATCACCCCAAGATTCAAAGGCAGGATGACTGACAGTAACTTGCAGAAAAGTTTACCTGAATTGTCAGAATGGAAAAGGAAAATCTCTCCTGGTCAGATAAGTGGAAATCTGAATCGCCTCAGAGACGGATATCCCTTAACTCCATGGTGTCAAAAGCCACCTTTACCTAACCCCGGACATCCCCATACACCTTACTACTTCCCCTTATTTTCTTTTATAGCCTCTTACATAGGCTTGGTCTCATTAAGAACTAGTGCAAGAGTATCAAACAAAAGCAGAATAAATGAACTACTGAGCATGAAGGTTCATTTTAGGTGAACTTTTACAACCAAACTGTTGCTAATCAAAATACTTAGATGTATTCAGCTAACATGTTATGCCTGTAAGTGTGCCTATATATTAAGTCTATAATTGGTAACTTTTGTGTGCATTATGTCTAGTTTGATTGAACAGTTGCACAGTATTGACCTTATGTTATACCTGACATAATCAATGTAGTTTGAATTAGAAAGACTTTCATATAGAAGTAATTATCAACACAACCACTGTTGTTTTCCCAGAAATGATGATGCAAAAGACACATTGCCAGTACACTGAGCCAGACCTGGGTGTCTCTGTTGTAAAGTGCAGCATGGTTACTGGCCTCTGGACTCAGAATCATAAGCCTTAAACTGCATAAATCAGTTCATCTCAATCCCATTGATGAACGATTAATATTATAAAAGCTACAGATAGAAGGATATGGCAGTGAATTCATACCGTCTTTCTGAACCAAAACTCAATAACCTCAATCTCATCTTGTAAATAATATATAACAATAACCTCATCTTGTAAACATAGAAGAGGACATTTCACCTGAAATAGTATTAAAAGAGCTATAATGCACAGCATGATACTATATTTTTTTCTGATTTTTTTAAAAAATTACTCAACAAAACAGGTCAACTGCCACATTCAGTCAGAGAATACACTGAGATCAGCTACTGAACAGTATCAGTTTGTTAAATACTCCAGTTTTACATAACTGATATTACACCATAATGCTAGCAAATAATTTTTAAAAGTCATTAGGGGCTCTGTTAATAACAGACATAATAGATGATCCAAATTAAGAGAAACTAAGTCATACAAACAATATGCGTGAGAAGCATCTTGAAGGATTTGAAAAGTATTTTTCAATAAGTATTTTTATTTCCTGAAAATCTGGTGGTTGAAAAACATCAGACCCACTTTATGTACCAAGACATGATGACATAAGGCAAATATTCAATTTTCACAGAACTTGTTAATTATAGTGATGAACAATATCTTGCCATTTTGGAAATAAAAGTCTAACATCACAAAAGACAAAGAATGCTCTTCGAGACAGACAGACAAGGTGAATGTGAAACTAAAAGCGTTGCCCAAACTGGCAATAAAATAACTCCTGAAAATTCACCCTTGCTTTCTTGCACATTTATTCAGTATGAGAAAAATGCAGCTATGTACAAATTCGCTGTGATAACAGAATAATATAAAGAGAAACAGCCTCTAAAGAGTAAGCAGAATTTTGTGGGTGGGAAGGGAAGAAAACAGAATGCGTAGCCAAAATGTTGAAAGATTTTCAAAAGGATGTTGAAAAGAATAAAAAAAAGCCCAATGACTATTTTTACTAATTGCCGATCAGCAAAATCAGTAATAGTGTAACATGAGAGAAAACAGCTTGCATATGGAAAGCTTGTTGTTCTGTGCACTATGGAGACCTGCCAATCTTCTGCTTTCCTGGCCAACCACGAATTTTGGCCAGCAGTCTAAATTCTTCATAGGAATTCCTGGCACTGGCAAATAAATGCTGAATTTTCCAACACGGCTGTGTGTATTTGAAAATTAATCTCAGCTTCCTGAAATTTACCAGTAATCTAGTCTGCCTCAACAGCAGCTCAACCTGATCTGATTTATCTAAGATTTTTTTTGGTGGGGTGGGATGGGCTGTTAGCAGGATATCTAAGTATTATTCTCACTCTGGTCATTGCTGCAGTAGCTGTCTTCTGTGTTTTAATTTTGTTTAGCAATAAAAATCCCACCAAAGATATATCAGGGTATCATAATGTCAAAGGTATCACAGATATTTGACACTGCTTTAAGAAAGAACTTGAATCAGTAGTTTAAGAAAGAAAATTATGATTTTGGGACAGTCTGCAGTATACATATCATATTAGTGGGAAGATTTTTTTTTTTTTTTAATGCTGCTGAGTGGTTGTTTATCATGCAGAAAAACTGA
Organism: Nothocercus julius; assembly: GCA_013398735.1. Taxonomy (NCBI): domain Eukaryota; kingdom Metazoa; phylum Chordata; class Aves; order Tinamiformes; family Tinamidae; genus Nothocercus; species Nothocercus julius. The sequence continues at coordinate 221,688 of VZSV01000177.1, read as the reverse complement.
TTTTAAAAGGACAGTAAAACCCAACAGTCCTAGTTTAATCTGATAACTACTGGCCTCAAACAGGCAAGATTCAAGTTTATTGAGTTCCAAGGGGAGCGAGATTTAGACAACACTGTATTTCATGCTGAAAAACTTCACAAATCAGTAAGTTTATGTTTCTATGTACAGAGAGATATGAAGAGCAAAGGAAAGACACCATCAAGAAAAAAGAAACCAAAGAAAATATTTTGCAAGTAGTTCCTCAGGCAAGGACATGCTATTTGAACCAATTAATTGAAAACAGCAGCTTTTCTTTTTGAATGTTGATACACAATCATTTGTCAGCAACAGTAATGACAGATTGCAAGAATCCACAGCTCCTCTTAATGATTAGCTCCATGAAGAAATTAACAACTGTCACATACAAACAGCATAAAAATGTTTCAAAACATTCTTTCTTAAAAAAAGAAGTTATATTTTTCTGGATAATCACAGTACAGCCAAATGAAATATTCAACACTCTCCGCTTGATTGCGGATACATGTTGCTGCTCAGTTTGAAGCAGTGCTGCTGATATGTTTTCTATCATAGGTACTAAGCGGTTTCATTTGCTTCCATCCCCCTCACTTCCAGTATTAGAATACAGAGGGGAATTTCAATTCATAAAAGCTTTGATAAAGGCTGGGAAGAGAATTCAGGGAGCAATGCATTGCAGGATATGAGGTGACACAACATTTTCAAGTACAAAATCTTTTGGCTCAAAACTTGATTATCACTATTAGTCAAGGACCTGATAAATTTGGATTTACTAACTAATATTTCAGAAAGGCAAAAGATTAACATAGCAGAAATACAAAAAAATCATACTTCCTGCAGAGCAAGTTCTATAGCATCCACATGGAGTAGATTTTACCAGATTCCTGCAGTGATATCCAGCTACCATTTATTAGTGACCAATACACTGTTACACCTTGTTTAAACCACTATCACAGGTCTGGGCACAGCAGGATTTCTGACTGACTTTCATTCTGTGATTTCTAAACAGCAAATAATTGTCATATTCAAAACAAAAATACAGAGTAAAGCAGCAGCAGAAAAAAATGCAGTATCCCACTTTTGAGTATTTCAAGCTGTATTTCTGTCAAGCCCCATTTCTTAGCTCAGCAACCGTTTAGAAATGCTTAGGATTTTATAGCTAAGCAGTCATCAGGTGGCTATACTAACCCTGTGCACAGTCTTGGGGAAAGCATTTGTTCCAAAGAGGTGAATAGAATGCATGCAGGTGTTAAAATCTTGGGCCTTCCCCAGCTATATGATGGGAGATAGATGTAAAATAATTATACTTCAATGGTAGCTTTAAATAAGCTTCTTTTTCTGGATTGCACCACAATAGTCCTTTCAAGACAAACTGGAATCCATTCCGAGTCCTATGAAAATACTGCTGATTGACTAAAAAGTATCATTTTGGAGAAACCTCTTTATTTCCTTATGACCAAGGTGGACTGCCCTAAACTACATAGTAACATGAGATGTCACAAATGCAACAAGAAATCTAGTGCTTTTATTTGACACAGACCTACAAAGCCATCAAATCTTACATGTTACTTCTTACATGTTACATCTTACTAACACTTTATGTGAGTTAAGGCAATTATTTCTTTGATAGGAAAACTAGGGAAACTTTCATTCTAGAGAAAATTATAGATACCCAGAAAGTATATCTGCACCACATGATGTGTTTTTACATGAATACAGATTAATTTCTGCCTTCAAGTCACTTTCCAGGCCTTTTTCTTTTCTTTTTTTTTTTTTTTAAGAAATAGCTACTGCCATTTTTACAAGAACATAATCATTCATGTGATATATCTAAAAGCTATTTCTTTGCTGAACGACAAAAAAAAAAACTTAGTTCGATTAAAAAAAAAAAAAAAGGAAGAATTTCCTACTCATCTGGTCTTGCACATGAATCATAAACAATGTAGGAGCAGCAGACTTCCCAAAGCACAGCTTCAACCCAAACTGGAGTAAACAAACTATCTGCTGCATTTTAATCCTGTGACTCCTGAATCAACACAAATAGCAAAATGATTTACTTACTCAGGCAAGAAACCAACCAGGTATTGCATTAGTGGCTGTCTTACCTTGTGTGTTTTGCTGTATGTGTAGAGATAAGCCAGTCTGTAGAGGCTCTTGTAGTGCTGGGGAAAGCGGCTGAGGCAGAGGCAGAAGGAGGCGATACACTGCTCTGTGAGGAGCTTCCGCTGCTCCTCGAGGTCTGCCGGAAGGCACTGAGGAAATTCAGATGCATCTCCACAAGTGTCAGGTTTCTTTTTGCAGTCCCCCTGGGAGAGTGGGGGGATCACAGCTTTGATGGGATTGCCAGAAGCAGACTGAGCATCCAGCAGAACTTTTTGGCCAGTGGGCTCAACAGAATGGTGAGATTCTGAGTTCTCCAGCAGCTCTTCTGACTTTCCTGTAACTAGAACATTAACAGCAGACTGTGTGACCATATGTACATATGACCGTATGAAGTATGACCATATACACAGAATTATCCCACTGCTGCGCTGCTTCATACTTGAAAACATATTACTACTCTTGGTGTTTAATAAAGAGCTTATCTTCAGCTCATTAGCAGAGCCATATACTGAGCTCTCTGTCATCTTTCCTCAGGACTTTTCCCTGAGTCAGCTTATCCAGTGCAGGATGTATGCAGTGTTGGAAGAGAACAGGAGCAGAAGAAAAACCCGTCACAGAATTTTACTGTCTTGCGTTAGATCCTAATCTCCCAATGGGCTACAGGCCACTAAACAAGGATTACTTTGCTCTTTAGCCTTTTCCTTGATAAGGCTGAACTTGAAGTCAATAGTGTTTTCCAGGCCAGAAAATATTCAAAAATTGCTTGAAAAAAATCTGTTCACCATCACTATACAGATAACGTTATGGTACAAATCTCCAAGCACTTCCTAAAAGCATTTTTTGTCAAGTACCTTATATATGGCAAGTCTATAGGCCTTCAGTCTACAAAGCGGTTGCTTTACTTTTGGATTTTGTTGTCATTTCATTATGCCTTAGACAACTCAAACAAGTGGAATTTTTTTTAGCAGCTCACATAGCACAGGTAATGACAGCATGTTCAGCTATTTTCCACTTGATACATATACAATGCCAGTATAAAAATATACTGGTATCGTTTAAGCTTTTTTTACACTTAACCTTGATATTCAATAACATTTGTAATTAACTCAGGAGAGTATTTTTCAGACACAACATTTGTTCTAATAAGAATCACTAACGCAAAACTGCATTCAGCAATTTTTCAGACATACAGCTGGTGGCAACAGCACAACTTACTGCAAGTCTGAAGAATTGAATTCAGCTTCCAAAAGGTTACTGGAATTAATGGAAGTGTAAGCACAATTTTATAAATTTACAGACTGAAACCTACCTTACTATACATGCACAGACATATCACCACAGATTTCCTTAACTCAGGCAAAAGTGAAGTGAAATATTATTAATAAACTACAGAAGTTATAGATATATGCATCAATATATAACATCAATAAAAAAATAATTAGCAGGCACTTTTTCCCAGTGAGATCAGTGAAATGAATCAAGGCTATTCACACAGTATACTTCACATATCTGTGAAGGCAGAAGACACTAAAATATAGTGTTTGCCGCAGAAACGACTTACCAGCCCACATTTCAAAGAGCACACAAGCCAGAAGCATGGGCAAAATTAATACAACATTTTGTTTTCCATACCTCTTTCTCTAATGAAGCCCAGTTGCCTACCTATCACATCCAACTGTGCAGAGGGTAAGGGAAATTCCAGCAATGGATTTTTTTTTTGGAAATGTTTTTTTTCCAGGGGAATATGGAACACTAATATACTTTTTATGAAAAACTGTGGCAGACAGCAATTCCACTTCTCTATGGAGTTAAAGTATCCAGTGGAATAAAATATCTGATTTGGCTACTTACGCTCTTTTAGGTAGTGAATATCAGTCTGTTACTGGGCCAGAACAAAAAGGGCACGCATATCAAAGGAAAGAAGGAAAGAAAGCCAAATGGCCAACAAAGACAGCAACTTAACAGGTAATTCTTCAGTACATAAGGTTTTAAAATAAAGCAACTTGGGATGATGGCCATATGAATAATAAACAGCTCTAATTTCAAGCTACACACACACACACACACACACACACACACACACACACACACAGCAATAATGTCTAATTAAAATGCTCACAGTGCAGCTTTTTTCAACACTTATGCATGCTGGAAAAAAAAGCATTACAATTAAAATATACTAGCTGATCCTATATATTAAACTGGTCATACTCTTTTCCTCTGCAGATCCCGGGGTCTCCTTGTGGGGTATCAGTGCATCAGCACAGGGAGCAGAAATCTTCTTCTCTGTGTAGGACTTCCTCAGGCTGTCTTGAGAACTGGCAGGCTCATTAAACATATCCTGTGTGGAACTGGAGTCAGAGAGCACTGCTGCAGTGCTGTCCTGACTCCTCTCTGCAAAACAGAGAAAGAAGAAATGCAGTTTCAACCCCATCGAGCTGCTGCTTGCACCTCGGTAACAGTAACATAGAACTACACCCACTCTGCAAATCCCTTTCAAATGCAACACAGCATCCATAACCACCATCCATTCTGTTGGCAACAAGGTATTTAAATTCATTTACTTCAAGATATCCATTTTAACTCATAGCTTTGCACTAAAAAAAGTGAAAATTCCTCATCTTCTTTCATAAGGTATTACTGAACATTACTTTACTAGGGTGTCCCTCTCCCCAGCAGATTTCTTCCAAGAATATAATCCTGGAACCTCGTTCAAAGCAACACTCAAATGTGATAAGCAGTTGAGGACATAATATTTCAGATATTACCTGGTCCCATCAAATTTTACTCTGCCATTTGCCTTGAAAAGCATCCTCTACTTTTTTTTTTTGTGTGTGTGTGTGTGTGTGTGTGTGTGTGTGTGTGTGTGTGTGTGTGTGTCTGACACTATCAAAANGTGTGTGTGTGTGTGTGTGTGTGTGTGTGTGTGTGTCTGACACTATCAAAACCCATTTGATAAGAGAAATTAGACACATCAGTATTGGTAAAAATTGCTTGTGAAGGAGAGAAAAATCAATGTCATTAGAATGGACAAGACTGGATTGAATTGCTTCCGTTAGATGCTGATCATTAAGAGAGCTGAAATATAATTTCATAGGGCAAATAAACAACCCAAAGAACTGAGTCTAAGACAGAAAACTCTTGGACATCAAGGTAGTAGACAGAAGAAAAAGAAAAGTGGCACAGTCTCGACACACATCCTTGGGTGAGCATTATGGGCAAAGTTGTTGATCCACTGATAGCTGTTTCAGTGCAAGACAGTTAGTTTTACAGGACTGTGACAAAGGCGGACAACAGCTGTAGCTTAGAATGACCAGGCAAGTTAAAATGTTTCACCCATGTCTGAAAGCTGTCTGATACAAGCAAGTCCTTATCTACCAGGGACTGCCAGGGGCAAAACTACCCAACTGAAATAAAAAGCAACCTAACATCTCCAAGAGAAAGACACAAAGATGCATACATATTTTTCCTAGAGGGATAGAAAACCGACATTTTTCTGCAATATTGTGCCAGCTGAACTCAGCTTCTAAAGTAGATTTCCCATAAAGGTCAGTGTCTCTAAATCTGTAGACCAAGATTAATTTACAGTGGTAAATTAAGGTACACCTTTATTAAGATACATGAACTGCTTAACCAAGCGGCATGGTATAGTCACTGCCTAGGTAGTCCCACTACGATGTTATTAATTAATTTTCTTGATATGATCAAGAAGCAAAATAAAAACAGCAAAGACCCTTGCTTGAGATGAGCTGCTAATTTAATTAAATCTCTTCCATCCAAATTGCATATCATCATGAGAGAAATAAGGGCCTCCGATGAATTTCTTTTATCAATATAAATCCCTCTGCAGACTTTCAACTTGCAGATCAGGTCTTGCTTATCAAAATTCCAAAAAATTGGAACAAAGTTTTATGCAATTGTTAGGCTTTTCACTGACACACAAAGAAAATATCCCCATCCAATAAACAAAAATATCTTAAAAGAAGAATGGGGAAACAGTAATTTTTTCTTAATCAAAAGTTTTATGGTTGGTTAATGATGCCAGGTTTTCTATAAAAAGTATAGAATTACAGAAAATGAGAAGGATTCTGAACCAAACTTCCAAACTTTCAATGACTCATTTATAAAGCTTTAATAATATTCTGTGGTACAGATGGATACCACTGAACTCCCACTTCAGCAGTAACTTCTCAGCCATCACAGAGAAAGTTTTCAGGGACTGGAGAACAGTAGATATAATATCTGTCAGAGAATTTGGCAGAAATTAGCATTGAAAGTGATCTCAAGGAGTTGGAGACGTGGTCTTCAGAAACAGGACATGACACAGGCAAGCAGAACTTAGTGCATTTAGGTAAGAATACTCAAATGCACAAATACAGAATATGAGCAAATAAAGACATAGCAGTTTGCCAGAAAAGCCCATGTGTGCACACGTATGAATTTACGTGTTCCCACAGAATGCACGATAGCAGGTAATATCCTGAGGACAGCAGGGCCCTCTCAGCGTATAAGGGGACTCCCCTTATACAAATGAGTCAAAGATGAGAGCCTGTTTTGTCCAGCTGCACAGATCCCTGTATGGGTTTCTGTAACTTACACTCCTACACTGGTGTTCCTCCAAGTGCACAGCAATAGAGTTGTTAGCCACTGTTCCATTTCTTTAGTCAAACAATTTTTATGTAACCTCATACTAAATTTCAGTGTTGCCTTTTCATTCAAACTCATTATGAAATAAAAATTGAGATAAGTTAAATTAGGAAAAGCAAAAATGGAGCATACTGAAGCAGAATGAGCATCCCGTGACATGGGCACTGTGTTCAGTGGACATGGAGATTTAATTCTAAACTACAGGTGAGTGAACTTTGAAGGTTAAGACTTTCATTTTACAAAGCATAATTCTTTGTATGCACAGAAATATCCACTCCATCTTTGAAGCTTACTTAGTTTGACATGAGTGACAGCTTGGTGCAAAAAGAGTCTTAAAGATCATCATTGACTCATCAGGAAGTTGAGAACACCCATTTACAGAGACACACACAAAAAAGTGCAGCATTATAACATTTGCAGAATTACAGGACAACAAACTATGAAGTGGGGCGTCTCCCACAGCATGAAGCGAGTAGCCTTTCCCGGTGAGGTATCATGCAGGTTTTGCCAATTATTAAAAGCAAGCCGTGACAGGTAAAAGCAGGAAGAGAATGCCTGGGGAACAAAGATTTGTGTAAAGGTTAGAGGCAGCACGGGCAATATTGGTTGCAAAAGCAATCAGGCAAAGACAAACATAAAAATAGGATGACTACATCTAACTACACATAACAATATTACATGACATGGATGAAAACTTAAACCATAAGACATTTCAATACTGCAGTAGCAATGCGTACTGCATAGGTCAACTGCATACCATCATAATGATTTGCAACCAAATATCAATACAAAAGGCATATGCAGAAAAAAAAAAATCCTCACAGCAGTCTCGCAGGTCACTTTTTAGAAGCCATACTTCTTCAGATTTCTTTTAATACTTTTATTGCTATCTGCACTAGCTTCAGTATTCAGTGCAAAATTTAGCTAAACTTAAACAGCTTGAAATCTGTACTCCGCTTTTTCTTTGATGGCTATAAACAGGCTGGATGTGTAAAGGAAGACAAAGACAAAGCCTGTTTTCATATCTAACGCTGAGCATCTAGCTGTGCAAGGTAAACGTGGGGATATCCCACGTAAAGATAGACTGGTTGCTGTGTAGTTCCCTTTTCTTCACGTTTCCTAGTTTTCTTTTGGTGGCTAGTAATAGTCTAAATCTCAGGCTTCCACTATTAAATGCAGACTGGGGGGGCAGGGAGAACTGTGGGTGGGTTATAAAACAGCAACATATGGGGTGACACCAGGAAAGACAGGATAACAGAAGGGAGGAAAAGATGCTGCTGAATGGAAAGACAAGAAAAGAAAAAAAGCTGCTGCTTATTTTACACACATGACAGCAGCTAGTCAGCTGCACCTAACAGCTGCCACTCAGCAAAACTCCTCTCTCCTTGGAGGAGATTTGGGCTAACAGCTGCCATGAAGAGAAAGAAGTTTAGTTACTTTACAAGCTGTATTTACTGGTTCCTTCCTGGCTGTACAGTAAATTCTGCCCTGCTTGTACTGAAATAATTTGCTGCACTGGAAGGCACACTGGCAGAGATTTTGTTTAAAGAAAAAAAAAAAAAGAGAAAGAAAAAAAAACAACAACTTATCTAGCTCTTTCCATCTTCCAACAGAACCAAATACACTTCCGTCACTCCTGGCAGATAGTTGTATCACTAAGTGCTTCCAGTGTTGAGGTGTTCCAGTATTATACTCTCTCCTGAGAATATATTCTAGCATTTCATTTATATTTGCTAAATATTTCCTAAAATTATTCTAATACTATTTTCCTAATCCCCAGACTGAATTTTTCTTAATGCAATTTAAGCCTATTACCTCCTGTTCTGTCCCTCATGGACAGGGAAAGCCAGAGATTATTTTTCCCTCCCTTCTAAGTCTTCATACAGCCTTAGACACTGGTTAGGGAACGCTGCTATGCCTCCACTTGGACTTTTCTTCCCTAGAGGAACCTTTCATTCCTAGAACAACCCAATCTTCTCTCTCTGTCCTTGCAGGTCATGTTTTCTTCACCTGTAGCACTTAAAAAGAGACAAGAGATGCCTCAGCAGCCTGGCTGAGTGAGATCCCAGTCACTGCTGAACTAGTGTTTGTTCTGGAGGGAGAGTCTATGCAATTCTGTTGTTTTGTTTATATTTTATATGATCAACAAAACTGATAGTAGAGTAAGAGCAAGTAAGAGTATTACCAGGCCACAGTAAGAATAAATATGTAGGCTGAAATTGGGCCAAACTGTCTTGTCTGTGAACAGACAAAGAGACACTTTCAATTGCTGTCAGAATAGTAACGAAAAAAATCCAAAGAGTATTTGAATGATGGATTTTTTTTTTCTTGCTATTTTTAGGAATAATAAATGGAAAGCAGGCACCAGTCTTCTTCAGTGCTGTGATTACATGCAAGATGTCAAGAGCATTTTACTTCAGAAGTATATATTTTAAATACAAGTAAAATGCAAATGCATGCAAAGGAGCACGGTATACGTAATATAAAAGTGGAAGACTTCTGAGTGCTGCTCAGCCTGTTAGCTCTCCTTCCATCTGCAGCAGCCCAAGGCAAATATTTCAATTTCCTGGGGCTCTTCAGTGTGCCGTATCCAGAATTCAGTTTTGCCAGCAACTTGCAAGACATGATGAATGACACAGTGCTTTGCAATTCTGCTTGTCATAGTCACACACAGCCAGCCTAAAGATCACCCCAACTTGGCTTCTTTGGGCAGCTGCCATTTCCAATTGCTGTGACAGCAGCGCTGCTAAGCACTAACTAGCTAAGCCAGCAGACCCAAGAACGGCTCCTTCAGGCCTGACAGGTGGAGATGTTCCTCAGCCTGCACCTCAGGCTTTGCTAAGGAGCCAGCTTTGCTCCATCAGGCAATTAGGATGCCACAGCCCAGAACACCTTACTTTGAGAGAATTCACTAATGGCACATCCCTGAATATCCATCTAACTTATCTGTCTCCTGGGAACGTTCCATCAGTCTGCAGCACCAAAACAGATGTAGTCTTAAGCAGAACTGCTCCTCACAGGACACATTATTTAGAATATATTTAAATACTTGCTCTCTTTCTGTTTGCCTTGTCAAAAAGACATCATAAGGCTAAATAATAGAAGAGCCTGACCACTAAGTAACTTATCCACATTAATAAGTTATATATAATACCAAAACAGTGCAATGAACTAATTCAGATTGAAATGTAAGCATGGATAAAATGAATATCTCTACACACAATGTAGTGAAAGGGCAGAAGGAACTTTTGCCAGTTCCCCCAAGAATTACCCGTTAGGGAAAAAGGAACAAATTCACCTTGCAGAGTTTCCAGGCATGGGCATGTTGGTTTCAAAACTTCATCACTAAAAATAAGTTTATGACTATTGTTCTTCAAGAAGAACAGGAGAAGCAGTCCTCCCTCCTGAAATAAACTGGTTTCAAGCAGAGCACTTTTACGGGGCCTGCCATATTCTTTCAACACTAAGCTATACATTGCAAATTAATTTACTTATTCTTGAGTGCTAAATAGCAGATCCAGATGGAAAAACCAAGTGGCGAGAAGAGTAGACTCAGAATAAAATTTCTATCCTAAAAATAGTGCCAGGTTAAAGAGCAACATAATTTCTAATATATAAGTGTATTATATTAAAAAAAAAAAAAAAACAACTTTGCAGTAACACCGTGATAATGCCCTACCTTCTGGTTTTATAAACCAATTATTTATGCTAACACTTTATAATCTATAGACATGAATTGCTAACTCGTCGCTGTAAATGATAAAGAAAAAAATTAAAAGATGAAATCTACAGGACTACCATGCAAATCACTTTGTGTTGATATATGATACATTCAATATAGTTGCCACCTGCCTCCTTCAAAAAGGATAATCCTTTTTTTTTTTTTTTTTTTTTTTTTTTTTTTTTTTATTTTGACTTCTCAGCCACAGTTTAAATTTTCACCCAATTGGTTCACACAGGCACTTAAATTTGCTCCAGTTTTCTAAAGACCAAACCCGCATCTTTTCTAATAGACTCGAGGCAGCCATTTAGCTCTAAAGATGGCAGAAATATCAAAAATGCAGTCAGCTGCAAACTCCTCTCAATATTCCCGTTTAGAGTAAATGACAGGTGTCAATGGTGGCAGGTAACAACTCTGAATTTTGTATTAAAAGCTCTGACTGTGCAGTGATTCTATTTAAAGCATTGTGAATTTTTAAAAATAATGAGCTTCAATATTGCCCGTGTTACCACAGACCCATCACCCTCCTTCAATGAGCAGTTTGATCATTCCTGGTCAAACCCCCCATGATTAGAGCACCTCCCTGTGCTGCCAGTATTGAGAACAGGGACTGTACCGTCCGGCGTTGCCTGCTGACGGGGTTTTTTACATTTGACGTAATCGTGGTCAACTGGAGTGGCTGTGTAAGGTGGGGATGTCAGACCTGGGCCGGAGGAGGAGGGGAGGGAAGTTCCAGGGCCCGGCACTGTTCCAGCTGAAGAATGAGAGTCTTCATCAATCATGCAAGTCTTTTCCCTGGAATGAGGAAGAAAAATTAACAAGACCGATATTTCCAATACAGTAATCAAATCTTATTAGAAAATTCTATTCTTTTTTCTTTTTTAACCAGAGCTGATTTTTTTCCCTATAACTGATCAATAAGGAAACATTCTTTATCTTACAGTTGCTAGCAAGACAAATTACAAGGATTGAAATTCTAAAGTCTCTTACTTAAGCTACGCCCAGAAATCATTTGCTTTTAGGTCTGCCTATACTGAAAAATAATTTTATTGAAGAAGACAGTAGCTTCAAATCAGATCACAAGATAAGAGTTGCTCTAATTGGTTTCCTTGCTGCCTACATTGTGCCAATTATTGAAAAGACTTACATATAATCTAATTCTACATGATACCTGCAATCTACATTAGAGTTAATTCTAATCACTTTGCTTGGTTGGTATTTCATGTACCTTCATTTTAAAAACTTATTATACTGTAGTTTAGCATTCACATAGCTGTCTAGAGAGATATTTCACACAAACAACTTGCTCTTATTTGGAACAGGCTTGCTTTCAGAGGATATTCCTGGAAATTAGCACTCACTTTTCTGTAACTTTTGGGGTGTTCTTCTCCTCGCCCCTGGCGAATGGTCCCTCAGAAGCCTCTTTCATGAAACTAACCAGTATCTCTGCATCTACTCCAGAATCTGGTTTCCCCACAAGTTTCAAAATAGAAGCATGAAGTCGAAAGTACACCTAGAAAACATCAAAGTCTATTCAACCAGTAGAAAATTTGTAACTCTGCAACCAGTTACAAGTAGTCCTTCTCTGCAGGAACTACAAGAGTTTGCAAAGTCTGCTACCTAAACTTACTTAAACAGGACTTTTCCTGCCTTTTTAAGTTCCTTGGATAGGAGAAGATCTAGAAGAGCTCCCCTGCAAATTATGAAACGCAGCAATGAAAGCAGATGTGGATGGTTACCACTGAATAAGTTCCAAATAGGTTATTTTTACCAGCCTGCACAGTGGAAGCAAAGGTGTTCTAACTATCATTCAAATCTACGCTTTACCTTATGCTGTCAGAGAGATGAGATAATGGCAAAATCTATCCACACACACATCTGAAAACTGACTAGTGAACTGAGTGCAGCAAACTCCAGCAGTCTGGATAACACATTTGATTCTATTCTGCATTAATCTTGCAAATGTTCCCAGATGCAAAGCAACATGAACATGTGCCTAATAACAAGAACTAATAGGAAATGGAATTCTGTTATCTTTAAGGACCAATGTTTGCAAGTCTAGGTATTGTACTTCCTCTTTTACCTCCAGTGCCTCCATGGCAAGTTCTGGTGGATTATGGTAGTGAATCTTCTTTGGATATCGTGCAGCTTCCTCATGCAGGTAGTGACCTGCCTGTTTGTAATGAAGTAGATAGACAACAGGAGGCTGCTTCTGCTTCTCTGCAATCTTTCCCAGCATGTAGTGAATAAGCCACTCCTCTTCATCGCCATCTCCCTCACAGCGAGATGCTGATGTAAAACACAGTTTGGCTGTCTCCAACATGCTGTCTCGGCGCTCTTCCATCTGTGACAGAACAAACCATTGAAAATACAGGTATTTGCTCCTGCTGAGACAAATATTGAAAACAAACACACACTCCTGCACCTAAAAGTGCCTAAGTGCATATCCAAAAGGTTTACATAATTTTGTAGAATCTATAAAAGATACTTCAAACATCAAGATTAAACTGATTTTTCTAGAAAATAAGTCAAAACAAAACTTTAAGTAATGTTTGACACCAACTTACACAAATGAACATGAGTCTCCAGTATTATTTAGTATACATATGGTCTAAGATATAGTATGGAGAACATCAGTATTTAATTTAGAAAGTTGTTGGTTTAAAAAGTTATATAAAAGCCTGTTCTAAATTAGCACCCACCTGCTGCACAACTTCAGGGGGAAGTTCCGATTTCCACTGCTTAAGCTGTCGGGATGCAAATGAGTGCAGGGCATAGGAAATGGTGCCGTATTCAATCCACAGTGAGAGATTAGAGCTGTCAATTTCTAAGGCTCGCTTGAAGCAGTTCAGGACAGGAGTAGAGTGCTTCCAGATGGGGCCATCACTTTTCAGTTCGTTAGAGTTCAACTTATCTTGAATACGACTTGCTCGAGCCAGAGCCATGCCAGCCCATGAATCAAACCTATGAAAGCAAGAATGTCAGACATGAAACACTCCCTACACATCACCTTGAATGACAAAGACAATGGTTCAGTTTACTGTATTCAAATTTTGTTCTTCATATGCTCTTTCAAAACATTCTGTATCTCCTCCTCTTCTCACAGCAAGAAAGACTCTGTACAAACCTAAACTGTACTGATTTCATTAAAAATGGTTTCTGAAAAAAGCACTATCCTCAATATTGATTATACAGGCAAACCTAATTTATTTGCCATACAAAAGAAATATCCATATTTCCAATAGCAGCATGCCTGTTGGTTCCTTTTCCAAGTAGCCAAGCTGTCCTGTCCAAACGTCCTGTTATTTCTGTAGCCCATTATGACATTTTATAGTGCTCGACTGAAAGGTGAATGATTTTTATTATCAGTATCACTTTCCAACACAGAAATCACACAAACCAAAATACATCCCTAAAGGAAAATTTTGATGAATAAGAAAGATGGCTTTCTGAGGAGAAAGATAATTATCCAGCCTTGTTTGTTAGATCTTAACAATACAGTGTGAAGAGTAGTTTCCACTTTATGTAATCTCAAGTTAACATTTGGGGTCAATGACTCTGAAATTTTTAAATTATACCATGATTCCAACACAAAAGGAACAGTAGTATTCATAATGTTTTCACATTTTTGCTTGCTTATTTCAACTGCAAGCCTAATCCTTTGTCAAATGACCTTAATAGAGAAATTCCTGAGGAGAATGGGAGGAGATCTGTAGTACACACAACTGAGGAAGCAACAGCGGAGATCACTGGGGTAACAATACTACACTTCCACATAAAGCTTCTTCTGAGCAACAAAATTTCATAGACTAAAGTCAACCTGCATTGCACTATCATTTATTCATAAGCTTAATGCTTAAAAAATCCTATCAATTCATAGAAAGTGTTTGTTTTAAAGTTTATCAGGATTTAAAAAAAAGCTTTAGTGATCTAATTGTAGTTCTCAAGCAAGCAGATTCAATGACATTAAACTATACCTATAAAATTGCTCTGGGCCTTCATGTTCCCTTTTGCCTCTGCTGTGTCCCTGAACTCAGTAGTAGTTTGCTTTCTCATTCAAGCTGGGGTTTTAAGATTTCTGCAGTTCAGTCTAGAAGAGTGTTTCCCAAAGCACACTTTATTGTTAAGACAGAAAAAAACTAAATCTCAGTGGTATTTCAATCAACTGTAAGCTAGCAAGAAAAAAAAGTGTTAATTTTAAACATCACTCATCTGCTGGGCTTGATTCTGAGTGGTTCTCTAGCAGCAAAATTAGAAAAGAGTATATCTAAGTAGTGAATCTATTAGGTGTTTTACTCTTGTCACAGAAATAAATTTGTGCTTTTTAGTACTAAAGAAGTGAGAAGAATGAGTAACATGCAGCAATTCAACAATACTGACCTGTTTGGACAAATACAAATATCGTGCATGTAAAACTTAATGGCCTTAGATTGTTCTTTATTCTTGAAATGATAGTCCGCCAGAAGATAGTACAACTCAGTCACTACTGGTGGAGAATAGTCTGCACCATCTGGGAGAGATGGGGCCTGAAAAATAAGTAGATTCATAAATAAAGATTAATAAAGCATACATATTATAAGAGCTGCACACTTGTGTCTTTCTTGAAGTGAAAATAGCTTTGTTTGTCAAAAAACATAAAGCTATTGAGTATCAAGAGAGTGAAAACATTTCATAGCTTTAGAGCACACTAATGTTAATGAACAACTCATACTAACTCCAGGTTAATCAGCATTACAGCTTTGGCAGCATTATTCTTATCTCACTTAAATGCAGTTCGAGGAAACCCAGCATCAAAAAACAAATCACTCCCCAAATGAACTCAAAGTCAACATGAAAATAAATATCTTTTTCCTCCTTACATTTCTTTAAACAGTTAGTTATACCTTGCTACATGTTCCTTCAATATAGGCAGAGACAGTATCTAAGCTCAGCATAGGTTTATCTGTTCGGGGAACAATTGTTGCAGTCTTCTTCAAAAGGTTGGCCAGATCAGCAGACACAGTGCTGGTTTTGTAACTATCAAACTCTGGAAGCGTCTTAGGCTTAAAATATTCAAACATAAACAAGGCATCTTCCCAAGTTAAATCCACCTGAAGAGGGAGAAAACAAGAGGGAAAAATTATCTCAAATTCCCAAATTCAAAAGTCAACTAAAGGTTAGGTTTTTTGGTTATGCTATGTTATTTTTGGTTGTGCTATTTTAGTTAGCACAAAATACATATTACTCTAGAAGGAAACAAATTAAACCACACAAAAAGAGAATTAAAATTGCTGTCACTGTATGCTGCTCCCATTAACTTGTCCCTGAGTAAAGACTAAAGCATTGGGCTGTAGCTTAGTCAATCTTACTGAAAAAACAGGCAAGAATCAATTGGAAGCATCCTGAGTGACACTGAGACTGTGGGAAGAAGTGGAAAGAGCTACACTGTCTCTACAACTTAAATTTCAAACTCAAAGCAAATAAATTAAAAGGCCGCCAGACAAAATTCCAAGACTCAGAGAGTTTTAAAACTCTGAAGAAATGCAGTTTCACTTCCCTTCATTCCTCATTTTCCCCCTTCATTTTTCTTCTTTTTGGTAAAGTATGCTTTTCACAGTTTTTCTCTCCTGGATTTCCCCCCCTCCCCTTCCTTCTTTATTTCATTCCCAGGATATTCTGCTTCTCTACAGAAAATATGGAAATTACAGGTATACTAAAAAAAAAAAATCATTCTGTCAACTATTTCAGTATGAACTTTTTAATCCAGAGGTGCCCAACGGGACAAGATTGTTTCTGGCAGAGGGTACTCATCTCCTAATTCTCTTTTCCTTAGCTATTCCTATCTTTTTATTAATTTTCTAGAGATAAGTTTTGAGGAAAAAAAAAAACACAAATACTAAATGAATTTTAAAAGGTCTGTCAAAGAAGCCAGATAATTGTTTTGACTAAAATACTTATTCATTTATGATTCTGTAATCACTTACATTTGATAAATGCAAAATCATCTGAGGTTTTTAACAAATCAATTGTGCTTCAGACAGAGGATTGTTGACCTGCTCTTTTGTCTCTTAAAATTGCAACCCTCCTTCCAGGACATTTTGTAGTTGTTCTCTCCAACTGAACTGAATTCCATGCATATGTGACAATCAGCTACCAAATATTCATAGAGATTGCAAAATAAGCTATAGTATCATTTACTTGCATCATTTTAAAAAGTGACATTTTTTCATATTCATAAACTGCAAGGCTGGCTGCTAAAGTTCTTCTCTCAAGCTGACTTTTTCCTCTCTATTGTTCTCGAGCGCAAAATTCTCTGTTGAAAACAGGAAAGTCATGGCTCATTAAAATCATTTTGTCAATAGTTTCAAAATGGCAGATTGTTGTGAATAAGACTGCACTAACATTGCTTTTAAGACATCTCACCCCTCTACATCCATAAAGTCTTCTATGTTTTTAAGAAAGTCCCCAAGAGTATATTTACTTTCCACAACATTTTCCAAATAGTTTTTGAGAAAATTAAATTTTATCTTTCTCACAAATCATCCTAAAATGGATTAAAACCAAACAAGGTTCATCATTTCAGGATACCTCCCTGACATTAAACAATACATAACTCACCTGCTGTACAGAATGTTCTTCCAGGTACCTTGCTTTGCTTTTTTTGCTAGGGAAACCATATAAGCAATAAAAACACTGTTCCAAGGCTGTTTCCAGCTCCTCTTTGTATGGGTGAGTATCTTCAGAAGTAGATGCTGCAAGTTCTTTTTCTAATACTTGAACCTAGAACATCACAAATATTATTGAACAAATCAGCTGAGATCTGAAACTTGCATTAACTTATCTAGTTGCCTAGAGATAGAGGATAACAGCAAAAGGATCTGTACATATTTTTTCTTAATAAACCAAATATTCGCCATATTTTGGTAAATTAATCATCTAACAAATCATTTCAGTGGTACAGCAGCTGTAACAAAATGCCTTTTTTCCTGTTTATTCATGAACGCAATGTTTCAAGCTTCAGGTCATTCAAAATTTCTCGCATTTCCTTTTCTATTTTCATCCATTTGTGATTTGTATAAGGGACTATCATCATAATTTTCTTAAAGTACTTCAGTTTCCTATCATCACTTACCATTTTTCAACGTGCACTAGGATTACAACCTCAGTCATTTGAACAGGTAGTACATGCTACAATAGGCTCTTTGCGCCTGGCTTTCCTGGCACTGTAACAGCATCATCACAAGGCAGAAGTCTGTCATTCTGAATGCAAGCAACTCATCCATAAGTACTAGGATATAATTCTAAGATTTGTAAAGATTTGTGTTAAGACACCATTTTTTAAGAGCCAAAGGAAAAAAAAAAAAAAGGAAAATAAAACAATTGTAGAAAAAGACAATTCTTAGAAGGCACTGCAATGAAATTTTGAGTCACAGCAATCACAAATGAGTCACAGAAGGCACCATAGCTTTTCCTGAATCTCTGAACAGGTTTTGAAATGTGAAGCATAGACAGGTATGTTGAAAGGAAGATGCAAACATGACCAAAAACAACAACAAAAGCATTGTACAGCTGCAAACAAAAAATCACTCTAGCACTAGTGACAGAATTATTACCTCAACAGCATTCCTAACAACCTTCTGTGCTCCTACTCAGCCTTTGAATTCCTAGCAATAAGCTAGAGTTGTTTTTAATAATTCAGACCCTGACTATTGCTAAAGGAGTTAACTATACACTAACATCTTTCATCAATACCATCTTCTTCAGCCACAATCAATATATTCAAGCAGACAGTTCACTGATGGAAGGTGAACATCTCTTACAGCAAAGATAATCCATGAAAAAGCAGTATGCAGCATACTTGAAGCCCTCTTTCTCTTTAAATACTTTATCCCATTTTTGCCTTTCCTCACTCTTCCAGAACTCTTCTGTCTTTTAAAACGAGTTGCTTGCAATAAATACTGCCCAATTATATTTTAGTTTAGGAAGCAGTCAATTCTACAATTGAAAAAAAAAAAAAATCAAAGATTTCTTTCAAAGTGCACAACAACATTTGCAAAGATCTAACTACAGATATATTCAGCTCTTAATTAGTTGCAGCTTCTCCAGGTTCACAGGCTGTATGATCAGATTCACCAGGCTCGCGAACAGGCACACCACGCAGAGACAATTTAAATTCAGCACTGAGCAACACTGCTCATAAGATGCTTCTATACTACATCGAGGGCGAGCACGTCCCAGAGACATCTGAGACTGGATATAGCTTATTTATTTTCATGAAGTGCAGTGCCTGAGCTTTAATAAGCCCCCTGGACCCGAGGCAGCTCCATGCAAAGGCACCTCAGGTGTGTGAGAATTATGCTCCCAGTACTCAGAGTGAGGAGAGCCGGATGCAGAAGTAATCTAATAGCTCACACTGCAGCAGCTTCAGCTCCGACTCTGTTCATTAGCTCCAGCCCTGCCAGAGAGAGATGACTCTCACAGAAGCCCTCAGGCTCTCCACACCATCCTTCTTGGCTGTCTAAATTACTGGCCTGGACACATTGCTGCTCAAATGCAGAGGTAGATGGGCTCTGGCACTGAGCTGTGCCTAACAAGCTCCAGGGAGTGCTGAGAAGCAAAACGAAGAGATTCCTGAGTAGCTCTATGCAGAACTAATCATGATTTCCTCTTAGTTGATGGTAATAAACCTCAATGAAGCCAAACTGAATCTGCGAAGTGCCACTGAAATATCCCCGTAGCGCAGCGCTCCATGAATGCCACAGCACTGCATTATCTAGGTTTCACCAGCAGTCAGGGCATCCCAGACTCCCACTGCTCTGGAGTGAAAAGCTGACAGTAATTCAACTTCCCAAGCGAAGGAAAGTAAGAGGAAACAGCAACACACTTACAAATATTCTGCTTCAACCAGGGGAAGATTCTTAGCCAGTGCAGTAATTAAACTTCAAGGAATAATCATAAAAAAGCCAACAATGAGCAGATTATACCCCTGCATCTAATAACGCCATGGCCTGACTGCCTGGGTACCATTTCCCAAGCATATTAGACCTCTAACACACTCACCTGAACAACCGAGCAAAAAACAGGCTTCAGGCACAAAGCAAAGGAGGATGGACGTGCAAACAAAGCTGTGTGCTACTGATCAACCAATGATTACGGAATCACTGGTTCTCAATTTTATTCAATAGTGCAGCTCTAGTTGTATGTTCAAAACATATTCAGTGAATAACATGAGAATAGTAATGTCACTTTTTTTTTTTTCTCCAGTCTGCAGATTAGAATCAACCTGGATGTAATCAAATAAGCTAAATATATCAACAGCTGAAGAGGAAACAATTACTCTTCTCACCAAGGTACCGCCACAGAAACAATTATATTGCATTGAGTATTTCTATTCCCTTTCCTCCTTAGTCTGTTACTTCAAATCCTCTTTATCTTTCTGTCATTGGACTAGCGAAAAAAGAAAAGTAAATCTGAACTGATTAACAGGAGACAGGAAGAAACACGAGTTTGCACCGTCGTGTCATGTCTGTCTCACCTGTGCATAACTGAGTAGAATTTAGTTTCTAATGCCATTGATTGAGTGCTTATTCTTTTAACTGTCAAACCTTTATCGAACATTTGAACTCCGAGGAAGGTATAGCAGGTATTTATCCTTGCTGCCTGTGTCGCTTCCTGCTCAGGGGAGAGCAGCCATGGTCACTGCTGAAGATCAGAGCAAGAATAATGTTCCATACACACAGGCAGCTCAACCTCCACCAAGACATTTGAGAAGTAAGCAGAGAAAATGGATCTTTGGTTCTGTTTCTTATTTTTCCTGACATCATTCATGCTTCCCTCTGTCTAGCTAGTAGGATCAGAGTGTACATTTATCTTCCTCAAAGCAAAAACAAGACCTTAGAGGACAGCTAAGGATTAGACCTGCAACTGAGCAAACTGTTAACTGAATATACAAAATAAAATTTGTAATCTAAACCGAAGTAAGCCTTTCCTGCAAAGAGGGTACGGTCTTGCTGACCAGCCAGACACAGCAGGAGATAAAACTGCACATAGATCCATATCCAGTTATTACCTCTTGCAGGTCAAGTCCTGACCCCAAGCTACAAGCAATTTTAGATATTCATTATAAAAAGAAAATAATTTTTTTGACCTTACCACAGAGAAGAATATACAATACAAATTTAAACATTGCAAGACTCAAATTATGCAAGTGCTCAAATTATTAAGTGCTCAGAAAAAGCACTTAATGCTTTTCCAATGCTTTACTGTTTCAAGGCAAGATAGATCTTCTGCTAGCTTCCATTTAAGAAATTATACTATAAAGCTTGTTATGCAAGGGCAGGGCATCTCCTGTCATTACAAAAAGGAACATATAGAACGGATAGAGATGGACAGGATTATGGAATAACAAGCCTCAAATTAAATTGACCAAAATATTTGTGTGCTTGTCTGGAAGAAGAAAGAAAGTAGAAATAAAAACAAACAAACAACAACAACAAAAACCCACATATTTTTAATCTGCAGACATTAACAATTCAATAAGCAACTTTTAAATTGGTCATATTTTGAGAGGCAGGTTGGACACATGACCTTCTGAGGTTCTTTCCAACCTAAATTACTCCACGATGCTCATACTTACATAAAACTTGAGAAGAGCTCCATCTGAGTTGCAACACCAGGATCTTCTTCCCAAATACTCATGAGCAGTGTTCAGCAGCATTAGAGAAGAAGGTAGCATAGGGGTGTCAGGACTCACTGAAAGAGGGTGGTAAACATTTAATACAGAAACCAAGTTAAATCCAAGTAGCCACTACTTTATTTAGCAAAAAAAAAAGAAGAGACTTGTCTTACAATGAGTTCTCTCCACAGTAAGAACGTGATGTTTATATAACCCTCTACTCCCTTCACCCAATAAGATAATCAGAAGAAACTTCCCATTCATATTCTAGAGGTAGATGATGAAGAACAAAACTTAACATGCAAATGCATATAATTAAGTTACCTTCTTCTTCTTGGTTCTGCTGCTGCTGCTGGCAGCAAAGGGATCGAAATGCATCTTCCTCATGCTGGATGATCCTGTGCAGGATAATCCACGGAAGCACGGAGGAGACGTATGGTTCTTTGGGTTCTTCCTGGACTGCCATGCTGCAGTCTATAATCTAGTAAGGAAACAGATACATTTATCTATTACACGGCAAGGAAAAGGCTCTTGCTTATTTTTGACTTTTTAACTATACACCTTTTTCTTTTCCTGCCCTCTCCATTTTGATTTGAGCCACATTTAGCTGGAACAGAACTTAGAAGCATGTAACATGCCTAAGACTGAAGGCTTTTTTTTCTAGTCCAAGACATATATAGCCTCAAATCAGTGTCACCAATCACCCCTAGCCAACCAAATCAATCCCTGCATCATCACCATTACAAACACAGCATAAGAAACAGTCTTTCTCCTTGGCTTATTACTATTCTCTGCAAGGTCAATGTTTGAAGTTACCTACTGTTACTGATGCTAGAACAGGTGGTCAGTATGTGTCTAACATTGAAATGAAAGCTAAGATGATGAAGGTAACACCCACTCCCCTCCCCCCAAAAATCTCATACAGTCACTGCAAGTGACAGCCATGGCAATTTAAGTGCAGGTGACCAGGGTACCTGAATGAGGTTGTTTGTCAGTCGAACAAGGCTTGGTGTTAAGGAAGACTCATCCAGGATGCTGCTGTCTGAGGACAAGGAACTATCTATTCCTGCGAGCAGCTGTGTTACCGTAGCAACCCACTCTTCTTTAGCAGAGGCTGCTGTCATGTTAATCATCTGCTGAATTGCTTCATTCAAAGCAACTTCTGAGCATTCAAAGCACTGTTTGTAATCCTTCAGTTTGAGCAGGGACTCCTAGGGATTGTACATAGGAAAAATCTACTGTAAGGAAGAAGGATTCATTTCAAACCACGAATGCAAAGAAATGCACTCTATAACATTAATATGGCTGCTTTAATGGGACGGTAACTGAACACCTCTAAATATCACAAAAAAGGAGGAGGAGCATGGATGTTGCATGATAAATACACGAGTAGGACGTATGTTCCAGAATATCATCATTAGATTTTTCTGCTGGATTAAGAATCCATAAGATGCTTCCAGAAATGGTTCAAATTTATCCGAAATGATGATCTTTCTGGTGATTTCATATAGGACTCAGGTATCAACATTCTCAGTAAAACAGTTATATTGACTATAGCAATAAGATATACTGATGCCATTATATATGTATATATGTGTGTGTGTGTGTGCATATATATATATATATATGATGCCATTATTTTATATATACATACACAAACACGTATATACAGTAGACAAAAGTTACATTGACACGAATAAAGCTATGCTGTTTGGATCATTTACAGCTTTGATTCCATGGTATGTTTTGCAAATAAGTCTCATTACCCATTAACACCCACTCTCCAAACCCTTTCATCCAGTTTTTAGGAATAAAACAGCTGCAAATCTTAATCCCTTACTGAAAGGGCATTTTTAAGAAGCAAAGCAAACCTGCAGGAGAAGCAGCTGTGCTGGTCTCTCTGGTATGGATGTTACAAATTCCAGATGTTTAGCTCTGCCATAACCATTAAAGCATAATGTTGGACGAAGCAGATGCACCACTGCATTGTAATCTCCTGACTCATACAGTCGCTGGATCTCTTCCAGAGACTGGCATCTCTCCAGAGACTTCAGGTTCTTATCAATCTGTAAATATCACAGATGGCACAATCAGACATTCATTTTACTTTCATATGCATTTGGACTACTGACATTTCCCCTGGCAGTTTAGGTGTAAAGATACTTGAGCTCTATAGCTACAACCAGAAATACGGACTAGGAAAAAAAATAAAAATAAAAAAATCACCAAATATGTAACAGCACATCTCAGAGATTACTTATTATTACATTTTAGTTTTTATATACAACTAGTGTCATAACAACTTTAAATGCAATTACCCTCCCTCTGACCCAAAACCCAAATCACACATTTTTTCAGTGCAAGAAAACTCATTAGAAGGACTTCAAAATGAAGATAGCATCACCTGTGCTAGTGTTCATCCCCAATAACATCAGGAAAAGAATGTAAGATGGAACTTCCTTTCTTTGAAAGTATATGCATTTTTCATGTAGAAAACATTGACTACTGAAGTAGAGCTCATTTAAGCAATGGTGAAATACAAGTTTAAGAACAGCTTGAAAATAAAATGTTAATGCAATAATCTACTGTTCCATATACAGCAGACCTAATAAAAGTGTTTTTCATTTTACACAAAAACAACATTAAGTTGTACAGAACCAACAGTTCCAAAAAGCATATTTCTGAAAAGGATATAGTGTCCTCATTTAACTATGAGCCTGTCTTTTTACTCTTAGAAAAATTAAGTACAATGAATTCTCTTCACAAAAGAGATACTGCATTGATGACCTTTGAAACTGGCTTGGGGTGGAATTGGAAGAATACACCTACAATTTAAGTCTTACCTCTTCTAAAGAAACAAGAGAATCAACATGTAGATTAGGTAACCGGATGACGATGCTGCACGCATCACCAGCTTCAGCTTGCATTGCAGTGGCATTCTGTAGCATTTCAGTGCAAATATCGTAATTTTCCAGTGCCTGTTCCATGTCACCCTACAGAAACAGTACAGAAAAACACTTTGGTCCAAATATATTTCTGTAAGCACGTATCTGAACAGAAGCTTTCTATGAGAATTCCTATTTCACTCCCACCTCTGCTCTTTTATCTCTGCTGTTAGGGAAAAATGGTTATACCAAGTAGTAAGACCAAACTAGTATTTTCCAAATTGATTTTACTCCTATGTTTAAAGGAGATGAGATTCCTGTACTGTATCTCCGAGCAGTATTAACTGCTGGGAAAGTTGTTATGAATTAAATTAGAAAGTAAAACCAACCTGCAGTGCTAGGAAGCGAGCTTTCAGCCAGTACACTCGAGTCACAAATTCCATCCATCCTTCCTCAAATAGATCTCGCTGAGAGGATGCAAATGACAATTGCAATAGATCTCCCAAGAAATGAGTTCCCGGGAAGTCAGGACCAAACTTTCCATTCATAGAGGCAGCAGGGCAATTTCGTGGAGAAACTACAAATCAATAAATTATGCTTTATAATAAAGTTACTAGCATGAAGAGCCTTCCACATACCTGTATCTCAAAAGTACAGATCTACTTTTAATGCAAACATTCATAAACAAAAAGATGAGTATCTTTTCAGATCAGAACTTTTAAGAAGAGAAAGGTCTGAAATCTAATGAATTCCTAGGGAAAAAAAATAAACCTCTTCATTTACCTAGATTATTTTTAGAATCTGATGCAAGAAATATATGATTCCCACCTGTGGAGCTCTTCCCTTTAGTTAGTAGCCACTGATCTAGTTGCAATTCCATGCAGGAAAGGCTCATCAGCATCATATCCTGAAAGAAGAAAAAGAAAAAAAGAAAAAGGACACATGAATCTATCAATAAAGAGTCTACAGAAATAAAGAAAAACAAATAAACTGAATTTGCAATGTATTTGGAAGCAGACCCTCCGAACAGTCATCATATGATTTCTGTTCTAAATTGTAGATATCTTTACATCTGTCCAGAGACAATTGTATAATTGCTTTTAAAAGCAATAAGTATAACACCAAATAACACTTAAAGGGAGTAACAAAAGATCTCACAAAAATACCATAAAAGAATGTAGTCAGCAAACAAATGCCCAATGTTGGGAAAAAAAGTGACATCCTCACTATTGTACCAGGTTGAAATATTATTCTGATAGAATATTTCAGTTGAAATATACTTTAAGGCTATCCTAATGAACTCTCATTTGGCCAGAGAAACACAACTGCAAAGCTGACTGCAGCTCACATCCCTTTCTCCCCACAAGAAATAACCACCGGAGAAATGTGACCTGGGGGTGACCACTAGAATCTTTTAATCTTGGACAGCTTATCCATGTAAAGAAATATTTTTCATTAGACAAGCATTGCAGGTGCCCATGCCTAGCGTGATCATCACTAAGTGGATATATGTAGGAAAGAGGAAAGAAGTTAGAAACTTTTCACCAAAAACAGCCATTAACTGTTGGCAAAAGAACACACACTGCCCCATACTTCAGGGTTAAGAATAATTGGTTCTCCTATTCTTACACATTCTGAAAATTCTTTGCAAGATAGTTTTTACAGTGTAGTGCTGCCTTCATGCCAGATTTATTAACTACAAAAGTAGAAACATAGATGTGATTTCTAAGCTTGGACTGTATTCCCAAATTCTAATGAAGTAAAAATGTCACTGCATCATATGAATGACCTTGCAGGAAAAATGTATTAATTTAAGTTGTTAAATAAGGCTAGAAGCATGTTTCTAAAATATGTGATAGAACCACGGACATTTCAAAAGTAAGAAGCCTAAGTCCAATATTTTTTTCAGCATTTATTCCCATGAGATATGCATCCTAGTTTTATTAGAATATTAACACTTGCTGGATAAAGTTTAAAAGCATATTAATAACTCACTACAGATCTCTACTAAGTAGTTTTGTGCAGTGAAGAATATACTCTGTTCTGATTATATTCATAGCAGCAAGGCCTAGAGGTCTATTTGGAAAAAGCAGGGGCTCAAGAAAAGGCACTTTGCATCCACTCAGAGCAATACAATTTCCACAGAAGTAACAGTGATATAAAGAGGAGTACTTTGTTACCTTTATATGTTGATTACTTGAGTCTCTCAGTAGAGGATTGGGAAGACTATTACTGTGCTTTCTCCAGCTGTTATAGATACTACGAACCACCTCAGCTAAGCCAGGAGGCCACTTCACCAGGAACTTTTGGCTGATTACTTTTAGGTATCTCATCATCAGCTCCAATATCCCACCATTGTTCAGGTTATCCAGCAGGAATTCATGAACATCTTGTTTCTCTGGAAAACAAATTGATATAGAGCCATATGTGTTTAAGGCCAAGACAGAAAATGATTTCAATCAAGGTAGTTTCAACAGCAAGTGATATACATCAACCTTGCAGAAAGGCCACAGTGATTTTTCAATGCTGCCTATCTGCTGAATGAAGTTACTACGTTCTACTATGTTCAAATGGGAACACCATTTAGAATAATAATTCTTCTGTATCTTCTGGCCATTAGACAGGTAGACGCAGAAAAACAAAGCATAGGAAAGGAATGAACCAACTAAAAAGGAAATTTATAATGAAATCCCTACCAGATTCCATAAATGTTGTAGAATCAAATGACATTCTATGTGGTCCAACATGCTGGAAATTCTCTTCTTTGATCTCTGACTGCACCTCATAGTTATTGAAAGGATCCTCTTCCTCCTCCGGATCTAGTTTCCTCAACCTGGGTGAAAGGGAAGCAAAAAATAACGCTGATAAAATCCTCATTCTTTCCTTCAATAGAGAGAGAATCCTAAATGTAGCATGCCATGCAGATTTTAACAATGAAAATACAGCAAACGAAGCACATTCAGAGATTTAAATATTGTTCCCAAATCTTACCAAGGCAAGAAAGATTCAAAACCAAGATACCAAAAAGCAAATAAACATAGAAAACAATGTTATAGAACCTTAAGGCTCAATAATTAAACATTAGAAAATGATATGCTTGCTTTCAATGCCTGGAATAATGAAGTTGGAAATAAAAAAACAGGACTGTTACTTCAGATAGCAACATTTTCTCTCTCTCTCTTTTTTTTTTTTTTTTTTTTTTTTTTTTAAAAACAAATGTAGGCTAACTTTTCTTTCTCTCTTTTTACATAAACCCCCTCAAGAAACAGAACGGCAACACAAATGGAAGACAGGCTTTTAATCTGCATGTCAAATATATTTCAATATTAATGAAAGAAAAAAAGTGTAAAAACAAAAAAAAAAGATTAAATCACAGTCTTTTGACCATAATAAGACTCATTTACTTTTTTTGGAATGATTTATATGTATTTTTTTTTAATATATTCCATGACTTTGCATGAAATCAAAGTCAGTAGCCTGACTTAATCCAATGTGTCCACAAACTTTAGCACATAGAAGCTGCTGCAAAACAGAACATGAAATTTAGATTATGATACAACCAAGCAGTGTACCTGGAAGGAAGGAATTTGACCAACAGTTCTTGAAAGTCAACTTTCTCCTCTTTTTTACATTTGGTATTGCGGACTCTAGCAGATCTCCTTTTTGCAGTTTCACCACTTTCTTCTGTAATTCTCTTTCGCTTCACCCCTTTCTTAGACTTATCGGCAACAGATGCATCACCTAGTAAAAGAATAAAATAAAAGATATTCACAGGCCAAAATGTCAAGCAAAATAGTGGATAACCTTTATTTTTTATAACATAACTTCCTTCCTAGAGTGAAGGTAAACTCAACAAAATTGAAAATCGAAATAAACCACTGCTGGAAATGAGATTTAATCTTAAAGATGGTAAAACTCAAGCATGAGTCAATAGCACAAAGCCAGAAACTATTAAGTACTCATGCACAATTAAAAACAAACAACCCCCTACCCGTAACACACACCCACAAATAAATAACCCCCAAATCCCAAATCCATTAGACAGAAAAGTAATGAAAATTGGGTCCTATAGTTGAGTTACTAATCAGTGATTTCTTTCAGGAAGTGTAGGTGGCTTTCACTTTTCTAATGTGAAACGTTAGACAGACAGCTTAGCTTTAAAGGGCTCAGCTGTCCTTTTTCTACTATGTATTATACATACATTTAAAAGATTCTAAATCTACCAAGACGCAGTTTAAACAGAGTATTTCCTAGCATGTTCTGTAGTGCTTTTTGTGGCCAGATGTAAGAATCTCAGACTGAAGTACCTTGTTCACCAACAGTAACTCCTGGTTCCAACAAATTTTGATTCTGACTTGGAAAATTGGAGGTCACTGGAGTATAAGTTAATACAGGATCTGGCATTGTTGCCACTGGATTAGTGTTGACAGGAGTTGGCTGAATAACACTGACAGGAGTAGAGGTAGGAGAAAGAATCAGTTGTTGAACTGGGTCTCGGTATTCTGAGAGATCAATTCTCTTTCCGAGACTAGGTCGAGGAGGGTCGCATGTTGTGAGGTGGTGATACATGGCAAGTAAAGTTTCTCCCAAACACTTCCACCTGCATATAAAAACATAATGAGATCATTTCATTAATTTTTGTCGTATTTTCTATATTATACTTACAAACCTGAAGCTATTCAGCATTTCACTTTAACTGTAAGGTGTCAGGAAAAAACAGATTATTGATGTGACAGGAATATACATCATCAGTCAAAATCTGAGAATCAAAATCTGTCCCACAATTTGAGAAGCTGGAGGATATCTTTCAGTAAACTGAAATCATGGTCATGGTTAGTAATCATGGTCAGTCATATAGATCACACTGACAATGTCAGACCTGGAACAGAGATTCCTTTCCTTCCAGGCTTCCTTTCTAGGATACACCATTTAATAAGCAGGAATAAGGAGGTGCAAAAAAGTTTTCAAGCACAACAGGAAAATCAGTTGCAATAGGAAGGAAGTGAGAGACAGGGGATGTGTTTATCTCGAAAAACATTCAACAACAACAAAAACTTATAATTTCCTAAGTAATTATTGCATACCAAAAAAAAAAGTAGTGACAAAAGAACCATTTTCAGGTTCTGTGTTTAACCAACAAATCATCTCAATCTCATCTACAATAAAAAGCAACTTCTCTTCAATAGAACCTGATGGAGTATTAATGTATTCTGCAAGGCAAATAAGCGCAATAAAAATCAAGGACTGTCTAACTTAATAGAGAGGTATTAAACAATTTTAATATATCTTGCTGCAAATGAAGAATTGTAATTTGTTTTGAAGTTTCCATTATCCATCTGGTAAGAACATTTTAAAAAAGCAAAAGTTACTTTACATATACAAATTAGCAATATAGGAAAATGCCAATACTATGGCTGCAGCAGCTGCCAAATCATGCAATGGTTGCCAAATCATTCTCAACTTTTTCTTACTTCCACTGCAGTTTTAATACAGAATGTTAAATTGATAGATATGGAATTTACATTAAAAGCACAAGCAGAAGAAAAGAGCCCACAGACCAATAAAATATGAAAACTTTTTTTTTTTTTTAAACAGGAAAAAGACATTCTGAAGAAATTTGAGGTACACCACAGTGGTCAGCCTATATGGCTTCAGAAAAAAACACTGGCAAAAAGAAAATAGGAAGACCTACGTCAAGAAGGGAATTGGCTGGACAAGTTTGAGGTCTGGTTCTCTCTCTCGCACGAGCAAAGCCTGTCTCTTCCTACGTAGCTCCAGTGCTTCATCTAGGATTCTTCCCGTTTCAGCTGTACTCACATTTACATTATGAATAGACATGTCACTAAGAAATAACAAGAAATGAAGACAAGCTAAGTCTCTTTGAAACAGGAGATAACCATTTGTGATTTTCCTACAACGTAGCAAAAATAAGCAGTGTTGGAACAAGCATTCAAAGCACATTATTTTACCAGTTTTACAGCAAGTATATAGAAGAGCTCTTCATGAGAAATCTTTCTTCCCTGAAAAATTAAAAGGGAAATGGAGACTCTCCAGGATGTTTTGTTTTCCCTTTTCAACATTGATAGCTCAAAGTTTTGGTTCATCAAAAAACATATATGTCTGAAAAATTCCTTTCATTCCAAGGTAAAACTCTGAGTAATTTCACTTCATCACAAAGTTTTGGGGTTTCTGGGGGGGGGATTTAGGAAAAGAAACACCTCTAAAAAAACAGATGAGGATGTGAAGCTGCAGATATCAGCTACAAATGCATAAATAAGATGAAACAAAGCAAGAGGGATTTTAAAAGATCTCGTTAGTAGCAGAAAAGACAATTTTTTCTTTCCTTTACATGAACCCTCCCTACCCCCTGGCAATTATTGCAGAACATGCTGCCAGTAGCATGTTGTTTTAGCTTAAAAAAAATACATATCACCAGCTCTTCAGAACAAACCCACATCCCAAATACTATATAGACTATAGGATTCACCATTTGAGAAACATCCTCAGGGAATCTTTCCGGAGGCATGGCTGTTCCTCAAAGATCTTCTCCTTCAGAACTAGCCCTTTGCTGTATAGACAATCCTTTTCCAGAGCTTTGCAGATAAAGTACAGGCATGCTGACAGAGAAATAAGAATGTAACCATTAATCTGCCACTTTGGCTCATTCAAAAGCTCCCATTTGAGGGTTTAACATAAACCACTAAACTCCAGTTAAACATAATATTTCCACAGACCAGTAGTAAAAAACAGAAAAGGAAGACAAGCTGTCACTATTCTGTTGAATAATGAATTCGAGAGCTCCCAGCTCCTGATCCTTCCTGCAGCTTCCAGAGTGACATACAACTCCAGAAATTTTGCATCACTTCTGTAGTAAAAGCTAAGTTACATTTCAATGTTACTCTGTAAATAGTTGTTTCTTTGATGAACTAAAACACTTTTATCTGTTGATCAGTTCTGGCTATATATGGCCAGATCCAAAAGCTCTAAGGTGAAAAACAACCTTCTAGCAATTTTGGAGAGTTCAGGGTCAGGTCCCATTATATGAAACAATTTACGGAAGAGCTAACAGCTGACGGACTACAGAGTAAAAATTCAGATAACTTCACTTCAAATTTTATTTCATCTACGACAGTATAATTTGTAGTGCATTTCAAGCATTTTCCAACAACAGTGTATTCTTTGGTGAAATTCACTCACTTGACTCCTGGCTGAACACAGAAGCCTAACAGTTTTCTTTCCTCTTCTCCTATCTTTAATTCACCATTTGTGACTTGCTCTGATGAACTTACAGATATGCAAATTAGATGGTTTGGTCTGTTTTTTTTTTTGTTTGTTTTTGTTTTTTGATTTTTTTAAAAATGAAAAAGACACTTTCAAATCAAAAGCAGAGAGATCCAGCATCAAAATGCAGTTGCACTCAGCGCCACACTTACAGGTTTAAGAACAAATACAGTGTATATTGCTTAGCATAACCAGAATTTATTGCAAATCATCGTACTTTATCACAAAGTAAAAATCTCTACCATACTATAATGTACTATATGTTTACTCAAAGCATAGTTTTTCTTGTAAAACTGCATTGTTTTACATGTTTTTGATTTTACTTGAGAGATGTGTAACTTATCAACAAACAAAAAACAGCACACTATACTTACTCGTATAGTCACTGAGGGTGTACAAGACCGTGATAAGGTTATCTAGACAAGGCCAGTGGTCAGGATTACATCTGAGACCTTCTTCAAAAGCATGACGAGCCAAAGGCAGGCGGACTAGTTTTATTGCTACACGGCCAATTTTATACCACAGGTTGACATCAGTAGAGTCCAGCATTACAGCCTAGAAGGCATAACAAATACAACCTTATTTGCATTTCAGACATGCTTGTCCATGGGGATTAGCACTGCTTTGTTCTTCAACAGGACAAGTATTGGCATAGGAACTGAATGGTGGGCAAGTTATGACACATAATGTCTAGAAGTACTAAGAATTCACAAAAACATGAAGTATGCTGAATGGAGTACCTGTGTATTTGGGCAAGTTTTTGTAAGCACTGAGGCACCACTGTTTTATTTCAACTGTACCTCCAAATAAAACTCCATGGCTGTCTCCAAGTCATCCCGTTGGGCTGCCAATTGTGCTAGGTTTTTGTAAGTGGAATATTTTAACATCAAGCCTGGATGTTTCAGCCCTTCTTTCTCATCACCAGGAATAACTGCCTAGAAATGATAAAAAACACAACCTGAGAATTAGGAATTAGACTAGTGGGGAGGAGGGGGGGGGGGAAAAAAAAAAAAAAAAAAAAAAAAAAAAAAAAAAAAAAGGCAGCAAATAATTTGTCAATAATACTGACATTCCTAGTTACCCAGTAAAATATAAATATAAACAGTTTCTTTTTCTTTTAATTCTCTAAATTTTAACCAACCTCTCGCAGAAGACGAATCTCAAGAAGCTCGTGATAAGCTTTAGCAGATTCTTCAAAACGGTCATGTTTCTGGAGGTCCAAAGCTTTGTGGTACAAAGCAAAAGCTTCTGCTTCCTGTGGTTTAAAACATCAGAACCTCTTCTGTAGGGTGATTTTATTTAACATAACAATATACTTCCTTTTTTAAAAAAAGGAAAATGAACAACGGTGTTTTTGCAATTTTAAACAAGACTAGATCAGTTTCACATGTATTTAATGAGTTTTCAGATGGGCTCCTAGAAAAACAGCAGTGCTGTTATATATCAGTGTCCCTTCAAAGGGTTTTGGAAGTCTGCATTAAGTTTAATTTGACAAAGGCATAGAATTCTCAAACATATCATATTTCTGTGAGTTTAATGAAGCTGGCAGGCAACCAAGGAGACAAACTCCATTGCGCTCACCAAAATGGAAGTTAAGTTTTCTTCCCCCTTTGTGATCAACCCGGCAGCCAAGCTGGCAGCAGCCTGCTGGTTAAACATGAGGGTCATAGCGCAGAACTAACCACAGAGCATCTTAAATTCAAAAATAGCATCTAAGATACAATTCTTAGACTCAAAGGAAGAAAATAAAAAATAAAAATCTAAACCCTACCTGCATCTATTCTGCCTGATGGCTGCCTGCACAAAAACAGAGGACGATGTGATAAAAAAAAAAAAAAAGAACATAGGGAACATCTACCTCACTGCACAGCCTGTCCAGCAGCCGAAACATTCCACAGTACCTTGGTACTGCTACAGGTCTGCAACACACCCTTAACATTAGCATAACTGGTACCTCACACCACAGAACAGACTGAAGATTCAACTCCTATGCACCAGTTCCCTTTTATCTATACTGGAAGCACTGTAGTATGATAAGTTTTTATTAGTATAGCAGAGAAATAATCTTAATGACTCAATACTGCCCATTTCAGCGAAGTTTTAGTATGTTAAAGGCAAGCTTCAAGAGATATTAACACACTTTTCTTAAACAGAAAATACGAATAAATGCCTGTAACTACAGACTAAAGGAACACAAAATTCCCATCAGATATGTTCAATAAGAAAATGGTGAGTTTACTTACTTGAGCTTCCTTTGTCTGTGTCTTATGACTTTTGAAGTTATCTTCATAGTCATCCTCAATTGTGGAGCTTGCATTCAGTGCTGCAATTCGCATCTAGAACAAAAATCAAGACATGGCAAGGAACATTAAATCTACATGTGACCCAGTTCTCTTGAAAACAGGGATTTTCTTATTTTTTACTTTACTTTTCAATATTGTGAAATCTCTAATACCACACACACTGTTACAAGAACAGCGACGAATTTAGGCATCACTAATTGCAAGTGTTCGTATGGCAAAGCTACATTTTTTTCAAAAATTAGCTGATAAACCAAGCTTAAAATTTCAAGCATATTTCAAGCAATAGCTTCCTTAGAATGGACATAGGCACTACAAGGAGATTCTGCAAATTCCTCAATTTATCAATACCTACAATAACTCTTACTATATCAGTTTAATCTTAGTCCTGGAATAGGAGAAAGTTTCTGTTTTTCTTTTTACCAAAACATCTAATAAAAACCTTGAGCTGAAATATCCCCTTACCATATTCAGAGCCATTTATACGGTCGTTCTCCAGGAGCAGGAGGAAGTGCTAGATATGAACAGATCTGAAAAAGAAATGGAATTATAATATTTATTCTGTTCATAAAGAAAGCATTTAAAAATATTAGACAGGCTGAGTAACTTTATCACCAATCAATATAACTGTTCTGTCATACCCTCTACAGCCCTGCAAGATATAAACTGCCCTATCACTTAAGAACAGACAACAACATTAAAATTGATTTTGAGCCAGAGAAAATACCAAGTATATTCATGACTTCAGTACAGCTTTCAAAACTCTATGTCAGGTGGGGTTAAGGAATGGAAATCATAGTTTATTTATATTGCTAAATTGCTGTTGCTAATTGCCAATGAAACTTTCAGGGAACAACAAGAAATTCTTTTTGCTTAAGCAGGAAGTTTGCAACAAATATTTAGCAGCTCTTTTCTCTGAGGGTCGTTAGTTGGGAGGGCAAAGCCAAACAAAACAGCCTAAATCTGCTGAACAGGACACAGATGCAGCCTCCATATGGCTTTTATTGTAGTATTTCAGACAAGTGGCGAGTTGTTTGGGTCTGTTTTTACTTTTTAAAACCAAAGAACTGCAGGTGGCTGCAGTCATAACTTTGGGGAGAGTAACATTAGTGTAATAACATCTGAGAATAAACTTTAATGCCACTTTAAACCCTTTTATAACAACATAGCTGTATCATTTAGGTAGTCAAAAATAAAGAATGTCTAATAAAGTCTTACAAACTGGTCTGTTAAGATTTCAGTTACAAAAGTCTTAAATATTAATCTGTGGCTTTTACATGTGTGCACATCACCAAAAGACAACAGGGCTTATTAAAGTCTTTCACTTTAAAATACATGTTTCTTTTTTTTTTTTTTTAAAACCCTTATAAGTTTAAAACATGAGCAGAAATTGAGAATGCTGGTTTGTGCTCCCTTGCTATTCACAGTCTATAAACTGTTCTCAACTTCAGGGCCAGAAACAAGGGGACAGACTTGGCTTTTCATCACTTTTGTTGTTGCTGTTGCTGTGCTTGGGACCTGTACCCTACAGACGCACG
The DNA here is from genome assembly GCA_013398735.1 of Nothocercus julius. Lineage (NCBI taxonomy): Eukaryota > Metazoa > Chordata > Aves > Tinamiformes > Tinamidae > Nothocercus > Nothocercus julius. The sequence continues at coordinate 186,544 of VZSV01000177.1, read as the reverse complement.
TTTACTTTAAAGGGGCTTGTTTTCACCCTCTCTTTTACCCTCAAAAAGCCACCTCCACCGCACCAGAGGCCATTCTTACCGAAGGGCGACGGTGGGGACCCAGAGCGCAGCTACAGCCCGGGGGCGCACAGCGCAGCCCGCGGCCTTTCCTGGCAGCAGCTGCCCCGGGTCGGTGGGCGCAGGCGAGGCTAGGCCGGCAAGGCCGCGGCAGGTAGGGCCAGGCAGGGCCCAGGCCGCCGCCGGGACACTCACCTCGCAGCGCCGCTCCGCGCTCGCTCGCTCGCCGGCCCGGTGCGGGGAGCTGCTTCTCAGCACCACAGGGCCGCGGCACCACCCGGCCGGACCCGCAGGGCGCGGGGGTCCCCTGGCCGCTCCGCAGGGAGAGGCGTCCGCGACCGGCAACGGCCCCAGGACGCGCCTCACCCGGCGTCTCCACGGCAACCTCCGCCCAGAGCGCGGCTCGCCAACAAAGAGGCCGTTCACTGGCCGAACAGCGGCTCCGAAAGCAGCCAATCGCAGAGCTGGAGATGCGGGGGCGGGGCGGGGCGGGGCGGCAGGTGTGAGGGCGGGCACCCGCGTTACCAGGGAGGTACCTGAGGGTCCCAACGGTCCCAACGGCCTCAACGGCCGGCGGGGGGGCAGCCCTCAGGAGAGGCCGTTAACCCTGGGGTGGCTTTCAAGCTCACTGCGCTGGGGGTAGCCCCGTGGCAGGTCCCCATGTCCCTCAGGCAGCATCAGCATGAGGCACAGCGGCCTGTCCCTCCTGCCCACCCCTTCCTTTGGGCTGTGCATGATCCTACCTCAAGCCTCAAATAACCAAACCTCAGATCAGAGGGGAGTTGGCTGGACTGGAAGAATGGCCATAGGAATAATATTTCCCAAGCAGCCTTGAGCATGGCTTTATTCCACTTGACAGATGAAAAAGCTCCCAAGACCTGGAACAGATTCTAGATATTTTTTCCAATGAGTTTGAAAATCATCCCAAAGTTAATGGCCTCACCTAAAGTCTACCATGGTGACAGCTGGGGATGGAAACATGGTTTTATGTGACTAAGAGGTTGCAAAGGTTTTATATGGTGACATCATGGGGTGACATCAAGACAAACAATTAAAACTATTTGTGGAAACAATGGGACTGGCAAGTGAGCTGGTGTCACTGGCGCGAGCCTCCCAAACACAGCGTCCTCGGCAGCCCCGAGCACGGCTGCCTCGCGAAGGCCTCCTCATGGGCCTTCATACCTCTTCACACGCTACTTCAGCATACGGAAACAGACAGTATTTATTTACACCATTATCGAACTAATAAAACCCTTTTGGTCTAGTTGAGTGCTATCACCTTTATATTGAATAAATTACCCATGTGGCTACTAGAGAGTACGTGGGAGGGTATCCCTGGAGAGCTCCCCCGGATCCCATTTCAGGCTGTTTTGGTTTAGTGTGAGTCATGCCTAAGTAGCATATTTTTTTTAAATCTGTTTATCAAATTACATCAAATAAACTTATTTAAAGTAACTTTTATTGTAAAATAAAGCTCCTAGTGAAGGATGATTAGGGAATGCAGATGTGTAGTCTCGGGAGGGTCAGGAGAATAGCAAGCAGGAGAGTAGTAGAAGTACAAAAAGGTCATTGCTTGTAGGAATCAGACCAGAAGAAACTTTTCATACTTAAGTTACGTTGCTTTCTAAAATATTAATTACAAGCAAAGGAATTTAAGCAGCCTGAAGCTGTCCCAGTTTGTGTCCTAGACAGGTCTCTCACCCTAATACAGTAAAGAACAGTCCTCCTGGTCCTGAATGTATGAACTGCAGCATTAGGTTTGAGGGAGTCCCAGCTTTCCATCATGATATGCTTAAGATAAGGTTGCTGTCTATATAAACTGTAGCCCCACACTGTTGTCATTGCAAAAAAACTTCAAAAGCTATCGTGATTATGTAAATACCTTTAAAGCTATCATGATTATATAAATACCTTTCTGCCAGTAGGGCCTTTCAGCTTGCTCAAGGCCTAATTTGTTCTCTGTCCTCTGTAAATATGCAGGAAGTTTGTCCTTGCTTCAGAGGCTTTAAAGCTAAGAAATGGTTACACAGTCTCCAAAATCAGGTCATTGCCTTTGAATTTGCAAACATGCCTATACAGAGGTCACAAACCAGCAGCGGCCACTTCTGGGAACGGAATTGTTGGTTTATCTGAAAAGCTTAAGCCTAGAAAGTTACAAATTTCAGTAGTGGTTTAAAATACCTACTAAATCTAACTGTTGGGCTGGCTCTATACTATGAAAGAAGAATAACCTATAGATCTTTCTAGCATTATTTTTGAGCTCTAGATAAAGGTGGTATATCTTATTTTCCCCAAGTAGCAAATGTAAGCAAAGAAGATACCAGAAAAATATTCCTTGTTCTGTTTCTATGTGCTGCTGCTTAATATTTTAACTGCTCACTTATTGAAAAACTCCATCAACCATAGAATTCTCAAGACATTCCCTGAGCCTTTCACTGTGATTTTGCAGTGTACTGGGATGTTTTGTCAGAGTGATGCCAGAATGCAGATAAAACCTGGAACTGCGTGAGGAAGTCACAGTTAACCTCCTAGAATCCTACAGAAATATTATACCTCTCCCTACCGAGGTCCCATTTACCTGGGGTGGGGACACCATAGTCCAGCTGTTGGAAGAAGCCCAGAAATCATTTCATTCTGGCATTTTTGTATGACACGCTCTTTCCAGGCTTTCCCTCTCCTTCCTTATCTCTGCCTGCTCAGCTCTACAACACTGGGAAAGACACTCCCAGGCAAGAGCAAACACAGGGAGCAGCTGAGGGTGGAAGGGAGGAACAGAGCCTGCAGGAATGCCTAGCAGTGGCCAGTAAGCAGAGTAGGGGCACAGGTCACATGGGATTGCTCTAAAGAAAGCAAAGACTTTGGCAATAATTCCTGCTTGTTACTCCACTGAACAGGATGGCCAAAAAAAAGAGCAGTTAACAGACCAAAATTAAAGCTACATAATTTTCTATATGTTTTATATTCAGCTCAAGATGGTCAAGTCCTTTTGCATCCCAGTGGTAAAATGGGGGCTTTCTACCCTCTTCCCCGCAGCAAAGAGCAGTACTTTTGAGTTACAAGTATATCTCATACTTATGTCATCTGTTTATTATCCTAATTTCAAAAAATATTAGTTCAAGAGACCTTCTGGGATAATGCAGAGATCTGGCCAGCCATATCTGTCTCCCAACACTGAAAACTGAGAAAACAAAAGCAATATTGTAAGTCAATAAAATGACACTTATCAAAAAAGACTTTGACACATTTTATTGACCCGATAATGTCTAGTCTTACTAGCCTGATACATAAATTTGTGCTTGCTATTATATTTCTGATAGAGAGACTTTGCAGACTAGCAGATGTTTCTGCTGCAGAGGGCATAATCAGTTTCAGACAGTAACCAGAAGAGAGAACTTCAACTGTTCCTATGGATTTCCATGTCCCAAGAGCATGCCCTTAGTTTCTCCAAGTTTCTGTGTCTGGGACCTGACAAAGTCACTAAATGGAAAGGAAACTGATAAAAATGTTTTAATTTTAAGGCAGTGGAAGACAGAGATTATACTATACATGAAAAGTACCACGTTTTTGTTTTAATAAAATCTCACATATATTCCAGTTACAAGGTGACAAAACAAAAGGGTCCTAAAAACCAAAACACTTCTCTCCAGTGTAAGGTGTTCTATGACAGAAGTGGTTACATGCCGAGTTCAATAGGAAGAACAGTCAGGGTACTTTTGTCGGCTGTGCACAACCACCCACCTCACCTCCTGGGCAGAGGGCAACAAGCCAAAAAAGTCAGCCACAGAGCACAGCCAGACACTGTATTTTGCCAACACTCCCTGTAACAGTGGGGTGAGGAAAAGTACTGTGAACTGCTGCGTTAACTCCTTCCACTACACACAGCTATCAGCACACAAACACTCAACCATGAAAACCTTGCAGAAAATAAAACTTTGTGCAAGTCACACAGGCTGGCAATGGCAAAACATATAGCACAAGATCTGATGGATCCTTAAATATGCCCTTGTATAAATGCACAGATATTCCTCAATATAACCACTTCTTTCAGGAAATGGGGAACCTGAAAATAGAACAATTTGAAAGAATAATAGTTGGTTTCTTAGCCAGCCTGGGACCCTTCTACTGGTACAAAGGACCAGAAAGAAGGATCATTCTCTCTTGCAAAGGGTGGGGAAATCTGGACAAACCTGAGCACATCTGTGGTCCTCAATAAAGCCAAATGTGCTCTGGAATAAAACAAAGTTTTCACTGCTACATATGACGATGACAAGGGAAATTTGTCGAGGCTCAGGTAAGCGTGGCCATCACCAGACTGCTAATCCCATACCCAGGGTCTTGGTTACGGGCAGCTGGAGAGCCTCTGGGTTGCAAGACTAGCTTGAGACAAAGACCTTGAATGGTTTTAGTAAACTCTGTATGGCCAATTGCCCACTCTTAGGCTATGTACACACAAGGGAAGAAGAGAATCACAGAAGATTATGCATTACATAGATAAGATTATAAGAAGAAAGAAGAAGATGGTGCTGGTCATCTCCAGGTTATGTCTTCGCCAAAGCTTTGTTCCAATGGGCGTCTCGCAGAATTACAGGAAAGTCACGACAGTTCTGTTCTTGCCTATCTGCCAGGGCTCCAGTGGGTAAAAACGGATGATAATCCTTTTCAAATATAATAAGAAAAACACAGAAAGCAAAAGTTATTATTTTACAATGAACTATCCCTCCCCAGTCAGCAGTAAGCTAGAAATTCCTCACTAAGCTCTCAGCAACTCCCACCTCAAGGCATTCATTTAACAGAAGCAAATACAGGCTGTGCACAGGCAGGGTTCAAATGGGTGGCCAACGCTGCCCACGTAAACAGAAAAGCAGACCGAGTGGATGATACTTGTCTGTTTCAGAAACATTCAGCATCTCACAATCTGCTCATGCATTTATATCAAGACAATTCCCTTGAGAGGGCAGCGGGAGACAGGGCTTACCTTCAGGAACAACCTCGCTGCAGCCGTCGGCCTGGCTAGCCCAACACGGACTCTACTGAACACCAGTTCGTGCTGGCTTTTTGTCCCCGCTACGCCAAACATTCAGAGAAGAGGAGCTCCAGGCTGGTCGGGGTGTGCAAGCCCCTCCACGTCTTTACCTGCCCCGGCTCCTAACCTGCCTGCGGGGACTCGGCATCCAAGAGCACTTAATGTTGGCCGTCTAGTCCTGGGTGTCCCTTAGGGCTTAGTCCCATGGAGAACACGGCCACTCACATCGCCAACACTTCCAGCTCCTCCCGATGTTTCTTCCTGGTGCATCCCCCATGCTCATGGATCCTGACGCTGGAGCGAACTGGAGCCCAAAGCGGCTGCGTGGCCGGCGCCAGCCCCACACCTTCCTCTCCCCTTCTGCGGGGTTTTTCAGGGATCAAGTGCAACCGCTTCCCCCCTTCTCCCGTCCCAAGGGGCGCAGGGGAAGCGGCCGGGCGGGCCGCACTCACCGCTCGGCGCCGAGGCCCAGCTCGGCCGTGAGGAAGTCGAAGAAGCGGGCGCTGTGCGCGCGGTTCTGCTCCGCCGAGCCCACCACGCCGATGGAGGAGACGAGCAGCTGCGCGCAGGGCTCCGCCGAGCCCGCCAGCACCATGGGCAGCCCGGGCCGCACCGTCACCGACACGCGCTGCGGGGACACGAGCTGCGTGACGCGGGCCGCGCCACCCGC
>VZSV01000177.1:169396-180534 GCA_013398735.1 Nothocercus julius | reverse complement strand
CTCCCGCGGAGACGCCGCGGCGGCCTCGCGCCGTCGCTGCCCGCGGCTGCGGAGGCGGCGCCGGGCAGGCCCCGGCACAGGCCCCGAAGAACCTCAAAAGCAAGCGGGGCGGCCGCTGCTTTGGGACACGCAGATACCGCCGGGCAGAGCTCTGAGCGTGGGGTTTCGTGCTGCCGCGGCGGCCGTGTCCGCGCCGCGGGCCGCGGTGTCTCCCCTGCTGCGCGGCCAGGGGATTCTTGCCCTTTACCCTACCAGGTTATGGCAAGCTAAGGGCAAAGCCAGCGCGCTCGAGGCGCAGCGCTGCGGAGGGCGTCCCTGCGGAACAGAACGCGACTTCTCGGCCATGTGTGTCTGCGCCAGGCTCTGAACCAGCTGTGCCGGCTTGCGCGGGAAGCGTGGCGCTTTCCAGCCCCCAGCCAGCACGCCCACCCCGAGGCAGTAAGGGAGAGGCCGTGGGCGAAGGGGACCCCTTTCGCACACGCGGTGCCGGTGAAAGCTGGCGGGGTTGCCCCTGTTTCGCCGGGGACTGTTGATCCGAGAGACGCCACCACTGCTTGCGAGGACAGCGCTGGCGCGGGGAGCGGCTGTACGGAGCAGCCAGCACCACGGCTGGGAACAGATTTCTAGGAGTTTCCCAAGCAAGAAGCCCCAGCTGGGTGGAGGACGGGGCTTGGCAGGGACGGTGGCTCTTGCCGAGCCCTCCTCAGAGGTGGCAGGCAGGGGCACAGAGCAGAGGGTGTCAACAAGGGGCACGGCGAGGAGCCCAAGCTGCTGGAGACTGGCAGCCCCCCTCGCCGGACGTGCCATCCCCACCCAGAGCAATGGCACAGGCAGCCTCTTGCAACCCCGCTCCGCTCCAAAAGCCCTTTACCTTCTCTATCAGTGCACTTCTGACATGGCATCTCAATTACCTTTGCAGAAATTGGTGTGAATTTAGAGTGGGGCTGAGGTCTGGCTCATTTGCCAAGATTGCTCTGCCTTCCCCCTTGCACTCCCCTCTAGGTAAGATGCCATTTAGGATCTGTTTTTTGCTTCTCATTCTTTCAAATATTTGAAATCCCATTCCAATTAAACACCAAGGCCAAAAAAAATGCCAGGTGACAAGCATCTGGCATATCAGAAGGCTTATAAAGGGAAAAGAGGCAAAAGAGATTGAAGTGTGAGATGCCAGCAATCACCACAGATCGCGGGGCTCAGTCTCAAACATTTGCACTGGGGTGCTTTGCCCTTCGCTCTCGACAGTCCACCATGAAAACAGCAGATTGTGGCCTCCGGGTACAACAGAGGACTTCTGTTAAACCAAAGACCTTTGTTTTATTGTTTCTGTTTCTGTCTTGGGGTTACAAAGGCCCTATGGGCCTTGTGCCTTTGTGTGGCCCGCCGGGCCTTGTGTCCATGCACAAGGATACAAAATCCTTGTAGGGGATGCACAAAGAACCAAGACAGAAGATGGCGGAGCTGCAGCAGTTAAATTAGTCTCCGTCTCTCTCAGCCTTTGGAAAATCATGTAGCTTTTTCTCATTTGTAGACATCTGTACATGTCATTGTCCATTGAGCAACTCTTAAAATTCTCATAAGACCATTTTCCATTTAAAATTTAACTCATAATTGTGCACAATGTTTTTGTGAATAAAAATATCAATAATTACATGATTTTCAGCTAATGCTTGAAAAGGAAGAGGAAAAAGTGTAGCAATAAACAACAGATGCCTATTCCTCATAGTTCAGTTCATGACAAAAGAAAACCTTCAGTCCTTAGAGAACATAATCACCAAATTATTTTTTTCTACTAATGAAACATATATTGGAATTCTCTTTCTAGACAGGGAATTTAAAGTCTCCTGAACTAACTCTCTCTTCTGAACTAAATTAAGAGTTTCATGAACCTAAACCTCAGTGAAAAACACAATCAGCTTGTCTAGAATTTAACAACAGAAGCCTGATTTGCCAAGATATGCCAGTACTGAAAAGAAAAGATGTTATTTAATTACTGGGAGCAGGAATTCCTGAATTATTACTCATTTTATCTTCATTTCTCAGAGGAAGAGTTTTGGGGCAAAGATTCAAGAACAACAATTAGTTATGAATGGAAGCAGGCAAAAAAAAAACAATATCCACCAGTTTTTGTATCCTTTATCATTTGCAGTTTTCAACTGAAGAAACTAGAAGTGTCTGGAATCCTTCAGCCTTTCTTATTAATTGTGCTGCAGTACAAAAGGGTTTTGTATCTGAGTTACAATTAATCCAAAAATAAGCATAACCAAGGGAGAAAAAAAAAAAGCCAGAAAGCTCCAAGACAGCTCTCTGCCCTTTTATTGTGATGCACATGTTACTCAATGCCACAAAACCTCGTGTTGCTTCAGCTGCACAGGGTGACTGGCTTGATGAACTTCCACCCAAAACAGTCTCAGGGGAGGGTCTCTAGCTTTATTCCTCCCCTGCATTTTCTAGGAGGATTGCTATTATATTATTATCACAGGAAAAAAAAAATATATATATATATGTATTCTGATAGCTGTCGCTCTCTTTCAAGAAATCCTCGTGAATGTATTCTTTCCATATATTCCCTGTATCGTATCAACAAGCGTGTTTTAAGTAGGTAATTGCTTGAGGGCTGTGGCCACTCAGCTTTTTGTATTTGCTTTGGTCTTTGCTCTCTGAATCGCCCCTGCCAGGTGTCTGCTGGTCGACAAGCGCCCACGAAAGCCGCACTTTAACCAGAGCAGAGTCATGGTTAAACTGCATCATTACCCAGAAAAGATTCACAGTGGAGATGGATATGAAGAAACTTTTCACGGGAGCCTAGAGGCAAACAAAGTGTGCAATGGACATGGACAGCCGAGCAGGAGGCCTCGGCAGCAAGAAAGTTTCCGAAGGGAAAAAAAAAAAAAGAAGGTCTTTTGGTTTTTTCGCTTCTGTAACTGCGTGTAGTTTTGCTCTGGGAAGGTGGGAATGAGGCACATGTTGCAGTGCTTGCTGCCCGCAAAGAATTTTGAGCAGCAAACATTACACAGCACAGGATGATCCTTTTCCTCAACAGATCCCTGATGCTCCCAGTTCATGGGCTGGCTCAGATTTTGTCAGGAAACAGCATTCATGTCTCCACCAACTCTGGCAATATTGACACTCTAAAATAAAACCCAGAGGCACAATTTAAATGACCCATAGGGCCTCAGCCTTTTGTATAAATTTAATGTTTCAGGTCACAAAAATTTCCCATCTTCTACCCCCAAAGATGCAGGAAAAGGTTGGGAGCTCCTGCAGTTTCTGTAAGAATTACAGAGCTCTTTCCAGTTACAAAGAAATCTGGAGATCAGGGAAGAAGCTTAAAAAAAAAAAAAAAAAAAGCAGGGAAAATGGTAACACAGGTTAATTCATTTCAGCATCTTCATCAACACAGGTGCCAGGTGCTCCTTCAGCTGTGGATCGATCTGAATGTTGCTCAGTTCTTTGATATTCAGGATCATCTCATGGGCTTGGAAGAAAAGCTCTTTCCCCACAGCTTCCTCGACCCGCTGGCGCCACCGCATCAGCCTAGGTCTGTCCTCAAAGACGTCACAGCCGACTCCGACGGGCTGCAGGAAGGGGGAGAACGGCAGTGAGATACGGGCAGCCAACTGGCAACCGAGACAGCAAACCCCAAGAACGTTCCAAGCAAAAGCTAATGTTCAACTGAACGGATGTCTTAGTTGGAGTGATCTACTCCCCTTTTGCTTTCTGCCTGTACCTCTCTCCAAAACATGATGCTGTAGAGAAGCAGAACTGCAATTTTCCAGTCTCTAGGGTACAGTTATGAGCAGGAAGCACCTCTGAATTGTAAGATCCAAGCCCTGAGGGCCTAGGAGAGCACACCTGGTTTGTGATGGCCTTAATTTGATTGCATCTAGCTGAGATTCACTTTCGCATCTTCCAGGCATGGCATGGGCAAGTGCCATCTGAAGAATATTCTTGTATGATAAAATGTTCTTATATTGCCTCTTTCTCCAGAGGCTAAAAATAGTAATGATAAGGAATGAAGTGAAGAAGAAATATTATTAGAGAACTGATGAAGCTTTTTTTTTTTTTTTTCTTTCTTTTTTTCCTTCCTTTTTGAACCAGTTTTCTGAACTTGCTCTCCTGTTCTCCTCCTGATCCCAGGGCAGTCCTGCTGAGATGCCCTCACAGCCCTTTCCCGTGCGCGGCCCCACTGCCCGCCGGGCATCAGGATTCCCCCGTGCTGGGCTCTGCTCACCGCGCTCCTGCACTCACTTGCATCAGCTCCACAACGGCCACGAGATCTGCAAGAGAGATCTCACTGCCGATGATGAAAGCCTTGTCCTGAAGAAACCTCTCCTCAAACTGCTTCAGTGAAGTGGAGAGCCCTTCCATAACCTCCTGGAGCTTCTCCATGGGAAGGGGCTGCCCGGTGAAGAGGGGAATCAGCACCTGAGGAGAGAACGGACCTGGAGTGCCATCAGTCACCTCCTCCTGCACCTAGTTGAGTCTTAAGTCACAGCCCATGAGCTACTTGGGGTTGCTAACCGCACACGTCTCCAAAGCACTCGTGGGAGTGTGGGCCTTGTCTCCGTGGGCTTGGTGGCCCTTCCATCTTCAGGCCAAGATCTCTGATGTGCATTGTATCCACAAAAGAAGTCAGCTGCAAATCTCAAAATTAAAAACTTATGGTTGAGAGGTTTACTGCTCCAGCAATGATTCATGAAGATGTTTGCCCCTGCTGGAGCTCTCACAGCTACACTGCCTCCACCTACCACAGCTTCGAAAGAAATATAGTTAATAAGCAGAATTAGAGATACAAATTTCCATTGGTGAGAGTGGAGTAAATTTGTCCTCACTGCTAGTATATTCAGCAAGTCACGTTGTGATTGCTTAATCCAAGCCAGGATGTTTGCCGAATACATGCAGAATCTATTTCGTCAGAAAATTCATGGCCAGTTCTCTTCCAAAGCGGTTCCAGTTACGGATGATGGGACCTCTGGGTCTGAAACGACATCCTCTTTCTTTCCTTGCTCTTGGGGCTGTTTGTCTTCTCCCATGTCTAGCTAATGTTACATGGTGGCTTTATACATTTTTCTATTTCCAGTGATTCTGAGGATCTTTTCTGTAGCTGGGGTATCTTATTAGCAGCAGATATGACCTGAATTTGTTTGTCTCAAAGCACTGTAATATCAGCCTGCAGAGACTAGAAAAAAATGCTTTTTGTATGAATCTGACTCAAATTTGTATTGCTTCTCTGTGCTCTTTGGTCAAAAATTTAAATGTTAATACATCAAAAGCTAAAGAACCCTGATGTTTTGTTAAGCATGAACAAGGGCAAACAACACAGGACTGGCAAAGTTCTTACCCGTTTACTGACAAGCCGTATTTTGGCTGATACTCTATATCACAGCTCTTCTTATAGGGTTATATCTGCACCTGGGTTTCTCTGAGGACATTTATGTCAACTTTCAGAGGAGTTGGCTGGAGATTGGTGGCCAGCAGAATCATCTCATAAGTGGCTTTTTGCCTTCTTGTTAATTTTGCCTCACTATAAATTGATCTGACCGCACTCAATCAACAGATTCTGCCTGCCATTCGCTCGGTACCCCCATTCTGCTTGTCCCGGAGCCAATTCCAAAGGAGTGCATAGGCTCTTCCAGGTTCCCACCCTGCTGGGACTCCAAGGATTTGGTGTTTGGAACACGGGCGTTCAGCTTCCAGCAGCCTAGTGCGCACTCGCCAAGGCAGCAAAACCTCTGTGCATGTGCTGCACACTTGTGTAACGAGGAGGAGGCTGGTGCAGGCAGCGCTCCAGTCTGTTATGGATTTCCCCACAAACACAGGCAATGAAAATACGTTGGGCTTTGAGACTTTCTTTATCACACTGACTTTAAAGAACAAAAACGACCAAAGATGCTCTTGCCAGATCCCCGTGTTGAGCAGCGAGGAAAGCTCCTCTCAGCTAGGGATGGCACAACGTGACAAACTCAGTGTGACAAATTCTCTGTATCAGGCCTGTTCAAGTGCTCATTGTTCTGCCAGGAAAGCATCATTTTGCTCACATTTTAGTATTCAGCCTGCTTACCTTGATCCACATGGTCTTAGGAGCATTGGCCCGGATGTTAGCGTGATGCCAGGAGAGGTACTCATCTACCTGGGCCCGTTTCTGTATGTCCGACGGGTACCAGTGGTCGGGAGTCTTGTACTTTCGGCTCAGGTACAGGAGGATAGCGGTGCTGCTCAGACAGTGACAAGACAGGACGGGTCAGGACGGGTGCTGCGATGCCGAAAGCTTCCCCCGGGCAGCTCCCTGCCCCGTCTGCGCCCGCGGCTCTCAGGAACCAGCGCTCAGATCAGCGTTTGCGATGGGGCCCAGGGACGCACAGAGGCACCGACTCCTGCTGGCACTCACTTCCCTTAACCCCTCGGTTAACCTGCTGGAAACCACCGCTCTGCTGCACGGCGCACAGTTCTGCTGGGCAGTGCCTAGACACTGCGTAAACAAACAGTAAATCTCTGTAATCATCTATCAGCAACGTTAAGCCCGTTCGGTCCTCAGCTGCTTTGAGCCGTCTCGCTTAGACCTACTGATATTTATGTGCGTGTGCGCAAAACGAAACTGCCTAGTGAGTCATGCTGCCCTCGGAGCACATCCAGGTCTTTCCAGCCTGCAGCTTCCACTGAAGCCAGTGGAAATCCCAGCAAGGAGAGCCCAGAGACTTTTTTTGCTTTTAGGTCCGTATGTTGGTATCATCACTAACTGGCAGGAGAAAGCAGACAAAAAAAAAAAAGTCTTAGTTATCTGCAGCAACATGTGGGCTGCTAATATAAAGCCATGCCACAGAAAAATCCCATGTGGGCAGAAAGAAAGAAAATGAAGACCTCCTACTACAGTAATTCAATTGTTTCAGTCTTAAGATACTATTAATGAGTTAGATCATAGATCTGCATAGTAAATTCAGAATGTAAAACATAAATTTTGTCTCTGCAGGGCTTCATTTGGACTTTATGACTGATTCATATAAACAGAAGTGGTTCTACCTTTCTCAAAGGGATTTGATAAGCTTTAAACGTTTCCCTGCAGTGTTTATAATCCAGTTTTTGAGGTAATTGCATCTGGGGGAGGATCAAGAAGTTAAATGAGCTAATCAATTTAGGCTGTGAAAGATAATTAAACCAGAGAAAATGGAAATAGAGTAAATGAGATTATAAATGAGGTAATACTATTATAAATACTGAACATATTACAAGGTATGAGATATGCAGATTTTTTCACTTTGCAGTGTTATGTGTAAGGTAAAGAGATCTGAAATAAAAAAATTATATGCAATAATATCTATATATGTCAAGATCTAGGTATGAGTTCACAATGTATTACCCTCTTCAGACCAAGAAATAAGGTATGTGATAGAGAAAATAAGCACTTGTAGTATCATCTTAGGCAGAAAAGACCTGCCTCTCCATAACCAGACTCAAGGACATAATGGCTAGTTTATCACGTATAATTACAGAAATTCCTGCCAAAGGAGCATCTTAAAACCAGCTCCCTCTGTGAACCATCCACAGCTTCCCCTGCACAACCATAACCATGTGGACCAATGGACTTTCACCTCCTTTCTCTTCAGGAACACAGAAACTGAAACGCCAACACAGATCATTAAACCATCCAGTTCCTTAAAGCTCATGGCAAATCCTGCGATTTTTAGTCATTCAGAGGGAACAACATCTCCTGAACAGGACTGCGGGGAGCCAGGGGTGTTTAGAACTTAGTTCTTACCATTCTGCTAGGGTGAAGTCCCCATCCTTCAGCGCCGGGACCCTCTTGAGGAGGCTGACCTTGGCAGCCCCTTCGCTGTTCGATGCCCCTAGCAACAAGAAGAGAGAAGCGAGAGGTTACAGGAATATCTGCCAGTGAATGGTCGATGAAATAGCTGGACAATCAGAGAACTGGGTTACGTTTTTCCAATAGAGTCATGTTCCGTAATTAAAAGGTGAGAAAACTGAGAAGTCTGAGTAAAGCCATCTACAGACACTGCAGTCTGCTCAGGCCCATCACTCCATGGAGCAGACCACAAGACTGCATAGGAAATTCAGCTGCTCTCATACCTGCAACATACATAAAACCTACTGAAGAATCACTCACAAAGAGGAGTTCAGGTACCACACCGAACATGCAGGCGTTGAAAATGTCCCTGCAGACAAGCAGAAGGAGCTAGCCTGGCTTGGGAAGGCTGCGCTCGATAGCCATAGGCATGGGGGGAAAAGAGGGAAGTTAGGATAAAGATAACTCAGCAACTCAAAATATCTGATACTTGCGAAGAAGACAGGGTCTGGAAGGGTTGAAGTGGCACATGGAGCCTCCTCCCAGGGCAGACGGTTGCTGTTCCCACTCAAGTTCTCACAGGCAACAGAAAAACAAAGGAATTTTTCCTCCAGCTTCATGAACTTGGCTGGCTAGCTAGGATGGAGCCCTGCTGGAAAGCGGCTTGGAAGCCTTGGGCCCACCGAGATCATTGCAGTGGGTCAATAACCAAGGGGACCCTGGCTGGCTTATAGGCACATGGAGCAAAATCTTTTTCTTCTTTGCTTGTCTCTGAAGAGCAGAGGGATTTGAGTAATCACAAAGAAAGTAAATGCTGTCAGCAGAGCTGGCCCCTCTGCAGACGCTTAGACGCTTCCAGGGTTCTTGCTGGGATAGGAAAAAGAAAGAATCACCCTACAGCATCGGGCACATAATTCATTGCTTCCACAGTAGAAAATCAGCGAGGGGCAGGGACGCCCCACGCACCTCTAACCCAGCTCGGGGTCAGCGTGTCCCCATGGGGAAATGCAAGAGGCAGATGGCAGCCCATAAAGGAGTTCAAACTCCAGGGCCACGGGCCTTGCAGGCAGCACAGCGGGCTATCTAACCGCACTTTCGGGTTCTGCCGAAGGCGCTGGACTTGCAAGTCAGCAACTCTGCGCCAGGGACCCGTCCGGGAGTCCAGGAACACGCACAAAGAGAAGGTCCGAGTTTGTTTGCTTTGCTTGTTTGCAGAGCTCTCTGTACAGAGACGTTACCTTCCAGGGCGCAAAGGCTGATCCGGGCAACGTGACCAGCAGGGAGTCGTCTTACACCAAAATCCCTTTTGTTCAAAGATTAAGAGCAGTTAGCTAAGAAACCATGGCCTAGACCCCGAGAGCTGCTGCCACCAGGCAGGAGGCAGCAGCAGCAGCTGCATCACTCAACAAAGGCACAGTAGGAATTAGTCTCAGAGAAATAAAAACAGTCTTTGGACCATCAAGTTCGTTTACAGTTGGCTGTGGAAGGAGAAAGGCAGGTTGCTGCATTATAGGTTAGAGCAACCAGCAAAGCCTCTGACCGCTCTCCCAATAATCCACTCGACCTCCTGCAGCGAGACCAACCCCGCAGAGCAGACGTCACCGCCCGGTCCTGGTTTTAGCTGCTGTGCCCGCATCCACCGATGGGTCTTGCCGAGACCCCCAGCATGGCAGGGGGCCCTCGGAGCCACCTGCCTCACAGGGCAACCAGCCTCGGACCGTCCGGGATGCTCCGCCGTGCCCCAGGGAGGACGCGGGGAGCCGAGCGCGGCACCGCGGGCGAGCTCAGCCCCTGCCCGGCAGGACCAGCAGCTGCAGAGCGGGTCAGGGCCGGCACAAGGGCTGCCGGCGTCGCGGCCAAGAGGTGCCACCCTGCCGGCTTTGGCTCGCGCTGCGCTTTGCGTGGAGACACAGCGGCCCGTGCGGAGGCGCTGGCGCCGATCCGTGAGCTGGTAAAAGCCTCGCTACCAACACTAGCTTCAGGTGGCCCCAGCGGGACCGAGTGTCTCTTGTATCGAACCAGAAACCGACCGCTGTAGTTGCGGTTTCGCAGAGCTGGCAGCTCTGCCTCTCCTCCAGCAGGCAGAGCCGGCGCCTGTGCCAGAGCTGCTCATCGGTGGCCGGCCTATCCCACCCGCGATGCTGCGGTGACTCGCAGCGCTGTTGAACACCAGCCGCACCTGGTGTGACTAGTTGTCTGCGTCCCCCAGGGATGTGCAATGCTGGGCTTTGAGGAGCCCCTTCCCTCAGCATGTGCCTGCAGCAGAAGGATTCGTGGGGGCAAGTTACAGTGTAAGGAAGGAGATTTACTGGTGCGCAAAAACAAGGGACAAATTTTTGGAAAGGAAGTCAAAGAGAAAAAAAAAAAAAAATCCATTTTTCTGTCACATCCCTGTGTCATCATCCCCTTAGCCAAGGATTTCTGGATACAATCATTTGCCTTAGACAAAAAAAGTAAAAAATAGTTTACCAGGAAAATGCAATAAATAAATGGGCAATAGTCTTATAGCGCTGGACAAGTCTGAACAGCTGAATGTTTCCGCTAAGCACACGGTTCCCAGAGCGCTCCTCGCTTGTCACTGTGACTGATTTGCTAGAAATGGCTGCAGAAACATTCCTTGGGGATCCACAAAAATAGCTGCAACACAGCCATGGGACAGCCTTGGGAATAAGAGCTCCATGACCAAACCACAGCACCTTGGCCCCTTCCTGGGGTGGAAAACTGTTTGGGCTACCTGGGGAGCGGGTGCCTCCCCTGCCAGCAGGCCCAGCTCAGCTCCAGCATGCACGTCTTGCCGAACTGGCCTTTTTTGTGTGTCCCCAGCAGGGATGAGCCCCTGTGTGGAAAAGCCCCAGGTCGAAGGCTCAGGAACAAGTCACCCCTGGCTTCCACCAGCCCCGCATTTCATCAGCCTCCAGGTAAGTGGATTCTCCTCCTGCTGGGATCAAATCTCCCTGAAGCTGCACTCAGCCCTTCTAAGCTGCGAGAGCAGCTTTGTGTTTCCACTGACCTACACAGGGCTACAGTGGGCTGGAAAATCACCCGCTGACTTGGCACCTTCCAGGGAAACAGCAACTCGAGGGAGGAGAGTCAGGAGGAAGCAGGAGCCCGAGCACCGGGTCTCTCCTGCTGAAGGCTCCCCTGCCCGCAGCCCAAAGCGGAGCCGCCGGGACGGGACCGGCACCGGGGCCGGGCAACCCCCCCGCCGCCCCGGGCAGGGCAGGCGATGTCCCCGCGGCCGTCGCTGTCCCCGCCACCCCGGTCCTCACCTGTGCGGGGCCGCTCCGCGCCGCCCGCCGCCGGCCTCCTCCCCAGCACCGAGTCTGCCAAGAGCCAAGAG
>VZSV01000177.1:55910-162822 GCA_013398735.1 Nothocercus julius | reverse complement strand
TGGTCCCGGTCCCGGCCTCGACCC
Organism: Nothocercus julius; assembly: GCA_013398735.1. Classification (NCBI taxonomy): domain Eukaryota; kingdom Metazoa; phylum Chordata; class Aves; order Tinamiformes; family Tinamidae; genus Nothocercus; species Nothocercus julius. Next base: position 162,798 of record VZSV01000177.1, on the reverse strand, counting down.
CTGAGCGCCGCCGGCGAGGAGCGGGGCCCGGGGCGAGAGGCCCCCGGGGCGCGGGGTGCAGAGGACACGGCCCGGGCCTGGGCAAACTCTGACCAGGCCGAGCCTCAGCGCCCTGGAACAGGGTCCGCTCATCTTACTAGGGGCCCTGGACTGCTTAGTGCTAAGGAAAAGCAAAGCGGAGGGGTGGCTCCCTGGGCGCAGAGAACACGGCGGCAGGAGAGCTGGAGCCTGCCTGCTCCGGGGAGGGTACGCGGCTGCACTAACATCGCTCCAGCTCTGGCACTGTGATTGCAGCCACTAGGGCAGACATTTGCTTCACACCTAGAGAACACGCTGAAGCTACTCCTACCCTACCCTTCCACACACCCATCTCTTCCCACAGCTTTATAGCCCTCCTTCCTGCCCCTTCTTACTTCATCCCACTCCAGGCATTTAGTGCTAATGAGAAATATATCTACGGCACACAAACACCTGAGCAAGCGTGCCTCTGCCTGAGCACTACGGCGACGTAGCCCATTGACACAGGTGGAAGTTGCAGCTTTGCAGCAGGCAAGACTGGTAACAGCTGCAAGGCTCGTGCCAGGGGCACCTAAAAATATCACGGGCATGTGCCACACATTTAGGGCTTGCACGGACACTAACCGAGTGCAGGACTATTTTGGTGTGTGTTAACACTAACCTAACACTTTAAAATAGGTGAGGTTACCACTGTCACTAGATGTAGAAAGGGCAAGAAACACAAAACTCCCCTCATCACCTTCCCTACCTCTGTACCTAGGAATCTTTAATAGACACTGAATGTTTCTAAAAATATATATAGTATTTAAAAGTTGCAGTTCACCCTACAAAAGCTGTTCAAACACCCGTCCGCAATAGATAGTGTGTAGGCTTTCTGCATGTGCAGATACAATTGCTTGTGCAGCAAGACAAACATTATTTGTCCTGCTTTGGAGGCAGGAGGGGGGAGCTGTAGCCTTGGGCAAGCAGCAGTTCCATCACACCCATGTGCAAGGGCTGTAGAAGGCTCTTCTGTTCACTGACTGCAGACATCAGAAGGATATGTAGGATACGACATCAACTTCTCCACAAGGCAGTTTCACTTTGTTTCACAAACAAGCAAACAAACAAACAAACAAAAAAACTCCCTTCCCCCAACCTTGAAATGGGAACAAAGTTCACCACAGCAGACCTCTTCAGCTCAGGAATTGTCTCACTGCCACGGTGCTCTGCAGTGCAGTCCATCACCTACCCAGCTCGGCCTCAGTGCTGCAGCACATGATCCCCTCTGCCTGCGTTCACTCAGGCTCGTCTCTGTGCTCGTTCACCCTGTTCAAAATGAAAATCAAGAAGGTGACTGAAGATGAGTCTCAGGGTTACACAGAGAGAGCCCACGCAACAATGTAGTAACTACAATTCTGCCCTGTCCAAGTTCTTTAACACCCCTAATCTGCAACTCAAAATCACCATATTTTTCAGGGAGAGACGTTTAAAGCTTTGCTTTTGTTTCAGGAGTCCCCCAAATAGAGAGTAGAACACTGAACCAACTCACACAGCACAAAAGGTCTATCATGGATCCCTAGTCTATCCATCAGGCAAATTCTGCCTGAAAGCTCAAAACCTACCCTCTTCGCTTTAAGGGAGAATCATCAGAAAATGCTTTCCCATTTAGGAAAACAGAACTTCTAGTTAGCATGTTGTAAATTAGTGTCAAAACTCTGTAATGACAAAATACTTAATCTCTGTATTTGTCCGCATTCCTTCAGCTAGCTGCCAAAATCTTAGTGCCAGAGGTAGAGAGGCAGAATAGAAAATGGAACATAAGTATTGCCTACTTTTGGTTTAATTGGAAAACCTCCTTCTCTCTTCCCTATCTTTTATGAGTATTTGATAATGATACACCCAAAAATATTGCCTTGGCTCTGAAGTGCATCTCAGTTAAAGAAAAGGATCCTGGACACTAACCAACCTATGTTGGTCATGGGCTGCAATGAACTGTCTAAAGCTGCAATTTCATTTTCAGCTTTCTTCCCTGCTGCAGTTACCTTGACTGTCTTCTCAAGCTTAGACAGAGCTTCTTCATATTGCTGCACCAATGGCTTTAACAACTTGCCCTTCACCAAGTGCTGCTTTACGTCTGTGATGCCAGCATCCTTCAACATCCGCAGAAACCTGCGCTCCTGCACAACACAACAGACACAGAGGAAGAGGTGCGACAAGGAACAGGCTTAGTCACCTGTGAGCTGGAAAATGAGCATGTTTTTTAGAAGTGTTACCCAGTGGGGAAATAGCTCAATAGAAAGTTACAAGGAAATACAAAGCTCAGCCGGCTGGAGAAGACAGGAGATAGGAACCCTGTGTTCCTCCTACTCCTCCCTGCTTCTCTTCAGAACAGATCTCTCATCAGTGACATACCTGAATTCTAAGGACCATGCTGAAAGCTAAGCCCGTTTTTCCTGCACGAGCCGTTCTTCCAACCCTGAAATCAGAAAAGGGAGCATGTAAATGAGTTTAGCCCTGTAGTCACTTCCATTATCAACACCAAGAGACCCCCAAATCCTCTAGATTTAGAGGACTCCGAGTTGGAGGTCAGAACAGCAGGTCTTACTATATATTACAAAGGATGAACTTTTCTAGGAGGCGTTCATAGCTGCAAAATCTTTATAGTTTTCTGAGCATCTGGAAAGTCAATTCTTGACACTGTCCAGAAAAATATTTCTAGCTTCTATGAAATATATTTTATAGATTAGGATGCTGGTCCTCTATTCCAGTACTATATTACTCTGGTGATATGTTTAATTTTGTTTGGAAAACTATTTGCATATCAAAGAAAAATAATTATTAATAGTAATAATTAAAAAAAACAAAACAGCGCTAAAACCCCTTTAACTGGGGGTTCATATTACCAAATATTTCAAAGTAGTAAACTAAGTTGACACTTATTCCTTCTGTTGCTGATTCTCTTACCGGTGAATATATGTCCTGATGAACTGAGGAGTATCATAGTTTATTACACAATTCACTCCTTTAATGTCAATTCCTCGAGCAGTGGCATCTGTGCTGATTAACCTGTTTTCAAAAAGTATACATAGTTATTTTCAAGTAATGTCTTCTGCACTACAGAGTATAAACACAAGTGAATAGACCACTAAGGTTGTTCACCTCTGTTCAAACTCTGTCTGCAGAGCACAGCACTAACACTGTAAGTCACTCCTTGGTGTCACTAACAGCATTAGCCACCTGCAGATCTCCAAGGATCACTCCAGGCTACTCAGCTGCTGTTGTACACTGAAGGCTACTGACTGTCTCCAGGTTCTCCGAGCACAGAATGCTGATCCTGACAGCTCCCATTTCTAGCATTTATGGTAGAAAGCATAAAAATGGATGTTACTGCCAGAACTACAGAAAGCATTAATGCTACATATAGTTCTGGCAGTAACATCCATTTTCATTCCAGTGAACACCTGAACCCCATCACATACACCAAGGCTAACATTTCTAGAACCGCACGTGTTTCAGGCAGTAATACCAACAGGCAGTTACTTGTACTGCTCATTATAAAATAACACATATAAACACAGATTACAGCTAGATTAAAACAAGCTAGACTGTATGTAGGCATGAACATAATTCAGAAGTTGCAAGCTCAAGTCTCCCATCTATTTCGCAATTTGCTTGCTGTGTGCTCAATTTCACAGGGCATCCTGTATAAACGTGTTTTTGGTTCCAATGTGCTTTTCACACTGACAACAGCCTATATCGGAAGACATGCAAGAAACTCATTTAGGATGCTCACAGTTGTATTTTTCCTTGTTCAAATTCCTTCATGGTTTTATGTCTCTCATTTGGAGGCAACCGGGAAGAAAATTCAGCCACAGTGACTCCACCAAAGGCTCGAATCAGCAGGAACAACCTAAGTGCAATAGAAACTGTCACTTTGTTACTCAACTTACTAACCTTATCCAATAGAGAGGTACTGCAGTCATTTTACTAATATAATCACCTGTGAGAAGCCTCCTTGGAGTTGGTAAAACACAACACCCGGCTAAATTTCATTTTCAGCATGAAGTGCAAGAGGAGCAAAGGCTTGGAATTCAGGTCACAAGGCACATAACATTGCTGCAATGGACAGGGAAGAAATTCAAATAGAGTGACTACTTCTTGCCAAGCTATCTTCTCCAAAACCTGCTTCTTGTCCAAGACCTCCGCAGACTTGGAGATTTTGCTATGGACCAAAAGCAACAAAACCAGACCCCACACCGTCACCCCCTTTAGAACAAGCCACAGTTAGGTACTGGGAAGATACAAGGTGGAGCTGCAGACCTGTGGTCTGGTGTTCTCACTGTTGCCTATGGCAGGTAACAACATGCACTACCTTGTGTTGAGAAGCAAATGTGACCTCTATCCCCAGGCTCTGGGAAGCAATGTTGTACACAGGCTTTGAGAGGGACCTCTCAGGTGTTAATACATTATTCTTACTTCCTATCTCCATTCCTGTTGCTAGTGAACCTAATTCTGCATGGAGAGTTTGTTTGTTTTTTAAAAGCAGCCATGAAATAAAGTCCATGCCATACCGACAGCCCCTCAGGCAGAGCGTATTTCTCATCAGCGTCCTGTTCAGTGTCTGCTCCATCTCCAAGCAATTTTTTCTCAGAATAGACAGATGTGAAGAGGCGTGGCTGGAATAAGCCCAGCTGCTGCAACTTCTCTGGGTCCTGGGTTAGTGTGGCTGAAAATAGCAGCTTCTGTAAGGGTATCTGAGGATGACAGGAGCTGAAATAAAGCACAGGAACTGAGCTTTGAGGACAGAGCAAAGAAATTCCTCTAGAAGGGTTTTCAGATGATGTTGCGAGGGAAGCACTTATTTCTTTTTGAAGCTCTTTTCCCAATCCTGGGCCTGTCCTGTGGTTTCCTTCCCACAGACAGATCAGACAGATCTGACCAACACTGTGAAACTCCCTGCACAACTGCATTCACTGTCCCAACCCCCATCTTTGCCTCCTAGCCACCCCTGTCCCCACCTTAGCCCCTTTCAAGCTACGGAAAAGTAGCTGCCTTAGTTTGGCAGACACTTCACTGAGCCAACAAGCTTTGGCAGAGCCTGCAGCAGTGTACGATGGCATCTCAGTGCTGAGGTTTGTTTTACCAGTTCAAAGAAGTGCATTTTGCAACTCACCTGGCTGCTGTTACAGGCCCTGGCAGGGTCCTATGAAAAAGTCTCTTGGAGCCAGAGCTGTCATCTGCTCGGAATGCAGCTTTGACAACTTGGTTCAGCCAGTTCTGGTGCATGTCATCAATCATACGATCAGCTTCGTCTATGATCTGAGTTTACAAGGACAAAATACACGATTCATTAAATACTGTCTGGCACTAAATACACAGCTTTTGTTTTCCTTCTATAAGAACTGTTCCATAATGTAAGATACTGTCACCTGAAATATAGGCTACAGAAGTAATTTTGTATAAGACAACTGTAACCTTCAGACTGCATGGAAGCTTTTACTCAGCAGAACTATGCTCTTTCCCCCTCCTTCCTCAAATAAAGGAGGAGCATCTCATTTTCTACCCCTAAACAAAATTTTGACTTTTTTTTTTTTTTTTGATTGCTCAGTAGCCAACCTGGCACTCCAATTACACCCAAATTCTTTTGCACCTAAATTCAATCCATGCTTTTGAATAACAGAAAAATCTCCAAATCCTGAATAGCAACTCTGTGTGTCTGTACAGATTCCCATACACTTGTAAACTACTACAGTCTGATAATTTACCCTGAAACCTTGAGTTTTGATTAATATTCGCCAAGGTTTTACTGTGAACTTGCAAGAGGAAAGAGAAAAGGAGAAGCAGGAGGCCACCTGGGTGTCAGGACTTGGGATAAGACAACCAAGCAATCTGCAACATGCATGAAAACCACATAGTACTTCCAACAGTTATATTTATACACTGCACAAGTACAAAGTGGGAATTCCTGATGCAACAGACCTTGCACTGAGGGGGAGACCATGGAGCTGACTCACCAGAAAGCGAAGCTGTGTCAGGCTGAACCCTGGGGTCTGGCTGATGTGATCTGCGAGCCGCCCAGGTGTAGCCACAATAATATCAGCCAGGCTGCAGTAGCCTGTCACTCTGAAAAAACAAATAGCCCATCAGTAACTTCCTCTCTGCAGCCATGTAGCAGACATCCTTGGTCAGCAGAACTTAAGCCTTCTCTTAACAGAGAAATAATAAAATTCAAATATACTATTACCTCTATTTCCCTTGAAGGGCATGCAAAGGCAGTGCTGGAGACTAAACTCTATTCTCTGTTACACTACTCCATTGGAAGCAGAAAGGAATATTCCTCGTTGTCACAAAACAAAGTTTAACTGCACTAAAACCTCATATTACCAAAATTAACCAAGCAGATGGTAACAGGGTTCCCCTTGCAGCGGGGGTTTTTTATGGGTAAGTTTTACCCAATAATATCTAAGTTTCAGCTCTGTTCTCTGATGCAACAGTACATTGGGATTAACGTTAAAAGTCCGTTAGCACCTTACAAAGCCAAGACAAAAAAAAAAACAAACAAACAAACAAACAAAAAAAAAACACTCAGTGCTGGGCATCTTGTGACAAGGGCTGCACCAAGAGGTAGTAGTGTGCATCCTGACAAAGACAAAACCAGTGTTTAGCACAAATGCACTATCTAAAAATCACTACCGTGTGGTGATGTTATGCAATAATTTTCATGTCGATCTCTGTTTACTGAGATTAAATAGTTAATAGACAAACTCTATAAACCTTATCTAAAGGTCATTTAACCTACTTTTTCTGGACAAGCATCTCCTGCTCCTTTGCAAAAGATTTCTGGCCAGCAACAGAAACGACCTTCAGACCTGTACCATCAGTGTAAATGTTGAATACTTTACTCACCTACAAAGAAGAGATAGTGTTTCTTAGCCACAATTAAATCAGTTAAAGTAATGCTTTGTATTACACTAGTAACATCAAACCCATTAAGAGGCTTGTCACCACAGAGCAGCCAGATGAAATGTTTATAGCAGCAGCCTTTCCCTCACCCCAGTTCTGCTCAGAGAGAGGGAGAAGAACCACATACCTGTTGTGCCAGTTCTTTTGTGGGCAGAACAGCTAGAGCTCGTACTTGGCAAACCACACGATCTAGCAGAGCCTGCCAAAACAAAGGCCAAATAAGCCCCTGAGAGAGGATTCTCGTACCCAAGTCACTGAGGAGAGAGGCACAGTGCATCTCCCAGAACTGTTTCCGTTTTATTCCTCTCTATCCTCCCAACCCTTTGCACTATGCCTTTCATCTGTGAAAGGAAAGGGGATGCAGAGATGAAGGAGGTTTGTACAGCTTCCTTAGACAGCACTGAGCTAAAATCTGGTGGTTTATGTCCACAAATTCTTTGACTTTTTGAACTACCACTAAAAGCTTCCCAAATTTTGCTGTGAAAGAAACTTTAACTTTTTTTCCCTACAGATATTTCCTGTGGGCAGACTCACCTGGACTACAGGTATGACAAAAGACAGGGTTTTGCCACTGCCAGTAGGTGCTGAGACACAAATGTCTTTGGGGCGGTATCCTCCCTGCCCCATCAAATACCCATTGGATGCACTCTGGAGAATAGCAGGGATCACCTCTGCCTGAACTGAAATTAAAAAGAAGTATTAACTACAGAAGTTAATGAACTAAGCTAAAACTCAGTCTATCCCAAAAAAGCAGCAATGAATCTGTTTCCATGTCAGCAGTTGTGCTTAGGAACATAAAAGTAAAGGGGAGACTATCTGGTTTTATCTGTTTCTTTTTCACTCATATGAGCCTAGCACTGAATACAAGACATTTTCCTCTCCTAGAATCTAGCCATTTCTAATGCTTAACTTGCATGTTACCATGTTAAGTATTTTTATAACCACACCTGTCCTGCTGTCCTCATGCACCCAAGTAGTCTGAGTAAATCTGATAGTCTAAGGCTGTAGGCTCAGTGCTGCCAATCTGAACTAGTAATTCACTACAGCTAAAGGCAGGAGATCCCAATACCACTCCCTTCTGACCCAATGCTTCTTCTCCTCACCCATGCTTCTAGCTGTGGAAACACAAACTTCATCTACATATTTAGGTGCTGGCACTAACACTGGTACAGTAGTACCTATCTGCAAAATAGGTAACGTAACAGAAAAACAGCTATTTGTTTTTTGCTTTTCTGCTATTTCAATGAGTTAAGCAGGTTCTCATTATGGTCTAATTAGCAGCAGAGATTGTGCACAGTAAGGAAACAAAACATGTCTGGGAGCAAAGGGGGAAGAAAAAAAAAAAAAAGCACAGAGAACATGAGTAAGATCTCCCTCTTTTGGCAGCTATGAGCTATGACTTTAGGTCACTATATCTTTTGCAGCTGCATTTAACATTAGTTAAGTGCTCTCAACTTATCCCAGGCAATTCTTTGAAAGTGAAGGATTAGAACTGGTGTGATCAGGTTAAAACATCAAACTTGCTCTTGGCCTATTTTTTTCACTTCGCTAACTAAACAAAATACATACCTCACAGGAAAAAATATACATATAACCAGATTAAACTAAGTCAATTTAGAAAGAGACAAGGGTACGATTAAGGTACCTGGAAAAAAGGACTCTATTCCATTCATCTGCAGCTTCTTTAACAGTTTGGGATGAATTCCTGGAACATCTCTGATTGGAATGAGATTTTCTTTGATACGTTTTTGCACTAGTTTAGGCTGAGCAAGCCACTGTGGTAAGAAGGGTTGAACCTGAGGTGGGAAGACAAGAAGTAAGTGCTTCTGCCACAAAGCAAGCAATACAGTACGTAAAATAAGCTGGTAATAGGCCTCTTCCTTCCTTTGACTTCATCAAGACTAAGTAAGGCTATTTACCTTCTGCACTGGCTTTCTGTCATAGTCGCCAAGAACCACCAGGCTAGAAGGTGGTGGTTTTGCTTCTTTCTCCAAGGCAGCTATAGACAACTCCTCCTTTCTACTTTGATTTCCTTCAGCGTTTTCACTGTTCACTGTTTTTTCAGCTCCTTCTGTTTCCTCATCCTTCCTCTTCCTTTTAGCAGATTTATTTCCAAGGTTGCTCCTGTTCTCCTGTTGCTCAGTGGCTTCTTGGGAACCTGGAGTTTGGGTAATGAAAAAATAAAGCTAGAGATCAGAATACATTACACAACAGAGACACAGTGAACACACTACAATGTAGAACTTAATTAACAACCTATGATCTTGCCCTTCCTTCCTAAACCCAAGTACAAGAGCTCCATGGTGCTTTGGTCGCATTAAGACAACTGAAGACAGAAGTCACCTAATTCCCTCCTTCCCTTAAATTAAACTAGTTCCAAAAGTTCATAGTAAGGGGCTTTCTACTGTTACAAGACCTGCTTAGGGAACATATTAAACACATGAAGCCATAATTTAGTCAGCTAAATTTAGCAAATTAATCAAACGGCAACTTCTCTCCACTTCTCTGTTGAGAGGTGCCCATCACAAAGCACCAAGGCACAACAGACCCAGTTTATCACTACCTGCTTCAGTCCTTTCTTGAGCGGTGCTTCCTTTTTTCCCGTTTTGTTTCCTTCGCTTCTTTGAGGGGGGGCAGCCACCCGCCGCCGCCTCGGTGCGCGCCCGTCCCCGCGGAGAGCCGCGGCCTTCTGCGCCCGCATCCTCCTCGCGCTCCCCCTTCCTCTTTCTTCTCAATCCCCGGGGCTCGCTCGCAGATTTAGACGCCGAGTCCCCGGCGCTTCCGCCGCGCTCGTTTTCTCCCCGCTCCGGCTTCAGCAGAGGCGCCTCCTGCTGCCGCTTCCGCAGCTCGCGGGCCTTCGCCTGCTCTCGCAGCCGCTGCAGCAGCGCCCGGGAGCGATCCTCCCTCTCGCCCTCTTCCTCCCCGCCGTATCTGCAGAGAACAGGGACAAGGCCCCTCAGGCAGCGCCGGACCAGACCCCACTACCGCCTCCCGCCTGCCCCGCCGTTACCGGTTGATGCAGAAGAGCGCCATGGCCGCGCCTACATGGCGTCACCGGCCCCGCGACACGCAGGCGCGCTAAGATGGCGTCACCGGCGCGGCGGAAGGATCGAGAAGGCGCCGAGCGAGCGCGCGCCGCCTGTCGGGGAAGGACGCGGCGCATGCGCACGAGTCGGCAACGGCCGGCGGCGGCCAACGGGGGCGGGAAGCGGCCAAGATGGCGGAGAGGGGGGAGAAGCGGGCCTGGCCTCCCGAGGGGGCAGAGGAGAACTCCAAGGGGCCCCAGCGGGTCCCCCGGCCCCCTCAGCCACAGCTGCGCCTCACAGCTACCTCCCAGAGCTACCCGGAGAGCTGCCACGCAGCTGCTCGCCATAGGCCCACCTGGAGGGAGCGGCACAGCGGGCAGCGTGGTGTACCAGACTGGCAGCAGATCCCTCCTGCCCTTGTCCTCCCCAGGCAGGCAGCTCATGGAAGGGCTCCCCAAAGCAGCTGGTCCCAGGGCTGTTTCCACCATAGCGGAAAAAGAGACAAATGAAGGACACAAAAGATGTGCAGTGGCAGCCAGAGCAACAAGGAGGCCTGAATGCAACTATAGCCTCTGGATCCCTGCAGCAGGGACATGTCCACAGAGTGCTATGAAGGACCTGCCCCTCAGACTGTACAGGGAAATATCATGTCTGAGAAATGAGGAAACCAAATGAAAAAAAAACAGCTCCTTTTCATTTTACCAACCAGAATGGAACAGATGCCCGCTATCACCCAACTCCATCCCTTACCTGACCGGTAAAACTCACACCACACAGCTACCTTCTAATTCTTTATTTGTTTTCTACATAGAGAAAACAGAGGAATGTTGAAGCAGCAATTGGTGGACACACTAACAAGGAGCCATCAACCGGTGAGGGTGCACAAAACACGGGGCTGTTTGTGCGGAGGTCTCTGCTAACTGGCAGGAGAAGGGCAGGTCCAGGAATCTCCTCTTTGGTCAGACGTGAGAGCTCTATGCAAAGGTGGAACCATTCCAGCCCACATTGGCAGCGTTCATGTCAAAGTAGTTGATGTACACCCTGCAGAAAAGACAGTGAAATTATTAAACCATTTATTTTAGTTAGTCATTGGGATAAGATACTTGGGGAGAGAGACAATGCTTCCTGGTGCCCAGGAGAAGCAACTTCAGACATGCATTTTGGATGGGGTTTTTAGTGAAATCTAGCTAACTTTTTAGACAGAGCCTCCAACAGCCAAGATTCTCTGGAGTGCCTAAAACTGCACTTTGTTACCTCCTCTTCAGTCATGGGCTATTCGGACACCACAGAGCTGTTGGTTAGGAGCAGTCACGAATTTCTGGAGATCAAAACCTTTGGTTCCGGAGTGCTGCAACAGTTCACAAGTGTCAAGCGGATGGGCAGTTTCTCATTAATGTCAAGCGGGCCCTCGGGGCTGGCTCTGCGGTTCTTCCGTTCCGTCCCAGATGGCAGCAGGTTCTTCCTGTCCTTCCTCGCAGATCGCAGACACCCTCCTAGGCTCTGCCAGGCTGCCACGGGGCTGTCCACAATCTGCTGGCTCCTTTCTGGTTTCTTGTCTTTCAACTACAGCCTGTTACTCCTCCCTTCTGCTTTTGGTCTCCCATCACGAGAGGACCATCAGGCCTCAAAGGCCAAACCCTGCCTGTCACTTATCTGATATTTCTCCCTACTCCAGTATCACAAAGCCATTTAATAGAGAACTCTCAAGGGAAAGTGTAGGCAGATTCTTAAGTGGACATGAACAAAAATGCAAGATCACTGCACATTTTTTCAAACATGGACACATCTTGGCTTTTTGTTCTTTCTAAATGGAGCTTTCAAGGGAGTTTCAGAGAGACAGACAAAGTTAGCACCCTGTCCCAGCCTTACCTGTCTGCAGATACGTGCAAGTGCTTGGAGATCAGGTCACAGAGGAGCTTGGTATAGCTCTTGTTCTGCTGCCCTCCTATTTTGCCAATGCTGTGCAGACTGCAGAGAGCGCAGGGGTCTGTGGAGCCGCCGAAGGACATCATCTGGTCAGGTATGATGTGCACGGCTATGTACTGTGACGAGGGACACGGGGTTAGAGCGCAGCTCGCGTCCCTCGACATGCGCGTTTGCTTTCGGTGCCGTAACGCAGCTACGCACTGGGGCACTGCGTAGTACCGCAGCTGAGGCCGGGCAGCCGGCACGGACCCCCGAGCCCTTGCCCGGGGCGCCGAAGCAGCGTAACTGCTCCTAGGGCATCCCCACGGCCGCGGAGCCACGGGAGCCTTGCAGCGCGGAGCCCGCGCGGCGCATCCCGCTGCGGGCACCAGGGCTGTGCGTGCGGGAAGCAACGGGCACACGGGGGCTGCTGCCACCGCGCACCCGCACAGCGCGGCCTTAAAACCACGTCTTCCCGCCACGACCCTCCCCGGCCTCGCCGCCGCTCCCGCGCAGGCCTGCGCGGAGCTGCGCCAGCTCCGCCGTGATTCCCCGCGGCAGCAAATCTGGCGGAGGGCCTGGCGGGCGCCCGCGATAAGCGCAAGGCCCGGCGGGCGGCGGCGGCTCCGGCTCACCTGGGCGGGCTTGCCCGTGGCCTTGGCCAGCTGCTGGGTGAGCTCGCCCAGCAGGCTCTCGGGCACGGCGTCCCTGCACACGTTGGTGTAGATAGCGAACATGGGCATGGTGGCGGCGGCGGGAGCGGCGGCGGGAGAAGCGGCGGTGGCGGCGGGAGCGGCGCAATGGAGCGGGGCGGCGGCGGCAGCGGCGCCTTTCAGCGCGCGGGGCCGGCCTTAAAGGGGCCGCGCCCCGCCACGGACACCGCGGGCGGGGGCAGGCGCAGGGCCAGAGAGGGGCACAGAGCCGGCCTCGGGAAGCTTTTTTTTTTAAAAAAAAAAATCCTTTTTCAGAATAAGAGCGCATTTGTGCATTTAGTTTTAACGGTGTGCATAGCTTAGCCACATAAGTGGAAGTATGCCTGATTTGCTGCCTCTTTAATCATTCCCTACTGCTTTTCGGTGAAGTGGAAAATGATCTATTCCTCCTCAGCACCCTGGTTTTCATATCACGCTTTTTCTTTCTTTTAACTAGAAAAAGAAGAAGACAATCTTTTCTTTTGCTCAGAGGTGAAAGGGTTGAGTCTATGCAGAGGTGCAAGGCAGCTGGAGAGCTGAGCCTTCTGCAGGGCTGTGTGAGCGTGTGCACGTAGGCTGCGGAGGGCACCGCACCGCCGTGGGTGCAGCGGCAGCTCCCTGCACTGCTTGAAATGACTCACAGGAAGGCAAAAGAGAACCAGGCCCAGAGACATTTTTAGACACGTGAATCAAGCACATGGTAATTTTTAGCAAAGACTCAATGTTGTGCTGCTGCTGGAAAACTTGCAACCACATGCTCCCCACGAAAGGAGAGCATGGCAGCATATGGCCATGGTTCAGACTGGCACTGCTAGGACAGAGAGAACTGACAGGAATGGGGCACTTAGTTGTGATTAGCAGTGTTGTTCACTGAAAATATTTCTTTTTCTGATGCCCTCCACCACTGCATAATGTCACTTCTTCCTCCAACCTTTTGCCTTTCTGCCTCCTACTTGTTATACAGAGGTGGTTGGGAATTCACTCAGCACAGGGAAAATGCTGCACTGCAGCAGGAGCACTGGTGTGTTGCACACTCACATGCCACATTCATAATGTTTTCTGGATGGACAGCATCTGTTTAGAACATCACTGATTGCTACTAAAAGAAGTAAAAAAAAAAAAGGAAGGAAGATGTCTAAGTAGCTAAAAGGTTGGATGTTTTACAGAAATACCTCAGGACCTGCACTCTAATGATATGTGGAAGCCAAAGGCAGATGGAACTCTTACATATCCTGTTAACAAGCTTAAGACAGGACTGCTAGGATTTATAGAAAGTCTTGATCACGCTTGTGCCCTAGGAACACACACATTTCAGGGTTTGGATGCTCTGAAAATATTTCTGAAGGTGTCTATCACAGAAAAGCTTCAGAAGTCCAGTGTAGGCTGAAGACTTTCCAGAAACTGAGTGCAAGTGGCAGGGCTGGGGCATGAAGCAGCTGCAGCTTTTCCTACCTGAGCATATTCCAGTTGAAAACAGAGCAGAGAACAACTGGATAGGGAAAGAAGAGCCAGGAGAATCTCAAAGAAATTCCAATAATGTGGGTCCAAGAGGAAACACAGGTAAGAGTCTTGGAGTGGTGGCTTTATTAAGGAAGCAGGCTGCTTTCTGTGCCAAGAAAACACCTTCCTCTGGCAAGATCCTGTCGCATTTAGGGGGAGTGTAACCATTCTTCATGGGCAATTCTGCTAAAGGATTATCTGCCTTACATGATACCTTCCTTCCTTGAAGGATACAACCCCGCAAGTCTTTCCATGAGAGCAAACAACATTTAACAAAATTTAATCAATCTTATTTAAAAATAATAATTGCTGTTTTTATAACCATTACTTTGTGCTGCTTGGAATCACTAAAACAGCTTTCAGCTGTTATCCCAGCAAGTACTTTTGCAGGCTGAGATGCAGGCTTGGTGTTTAAACTGGCTGCAAACAAAGATGTGATTGCAGGACAGTAGGAACACTTGCAATAGAGCTCAGAATAAGGACAAAATTGGTTTAGGAAATATCTGTATTTAAGGTTTTTACTTAAAAAAACACTTCAGAGAAATGGTCATATATGACCCAAGGCTCTAATGATACATGTTTATATGGAAATCTCCCTTTCATAAGTAACTCATCCCTTAAACTTTTGAGAAGGGCTAACTGCACCCATCCCTTCTGAGCTATGCTCCAATGCATTGTCACTGCAAGTTGTTCAGTGGATGAAAAGGGGAGGGCAGAACAGTGGGTTTTTCCCACTTACTCTCTATTCTTTACTTCTACTCAAAGAGTCTGCCAGGACTCAGTTTTCCTGCTAAGCAGTGCATGTTCAGGGATATTCCTGTGTTAGATCTAGGAAGAATCTGCCCTGCAATCCTTCTTTTAAAGCACAGTCCCATCTTTTCTCTTTCTAAGGAAAGCCCCATAAACCGTATCTGGCAATCATATCCACTGAGTTAGATTTAAAACACACTCTGAAGTTAGGTCAAGATAATTGTTTAAATTAGACCAAAAGGTATAGCTAAAAAAAAATAAAAATCAAGCATTAATCTCCACAAAAAATAAACCATAAAAAACCTTAATATTCAGAGAAAGCACCTTTCCATCCCAACCACAGCTCTTTACAAAAGAGGGCAGAGGGTCCAAATCATAAGGCTCCTGCTGGATTTTTGCTTTTATTTAGGCAATAGACTTGACATTAAAGCAGTAGTGGATAGCAGCCACTGAGGCACCAGTAGCTCTTACATTTGTACCAAACACAGATAATATCACAGGAACATCAGTGTTCAGAAACCATGGTGAAGGTTGAGAAATAATCTGTTACCACCTGAGGGTACCTCAAGCAAAGGTGGTGCTGTTCCAGCCTACGTTGCCAGCACTGATCTCGAAGAAGCTGATATAGATTCTGAAAGGAAAGATGGACACTGTTAGTGCTGAGACCAGAGTGCTGCAGCCTCACCACGTTCCTGCTGCACTTTCGCTGTAGGTTCTTGCCCAGGGCTTTACATTTCCCCATACTGCACCAGCTCAGCAAGTCACAGGTTTCCTTTTCATATTCTGGCAATTGGATGTCAGTGTTTCATTCTCCTCCCACCTTTAATACTTCGTGTGCTTGTGTTCTGGAGTTCTTAGCATTGTTCTGCTGCCTCTTGTTTTAAGATCTTAGGATCCTGAATTTTAACAAAAGTGACAAAGTCACTTTTGCACAGATTGGCATATATTCAGAAATGTGCAATAGAAACACTCCCATTTAAGTGAAAGTTTCATAGTAAACCTCCAACCAAAAATGTTGGCACATGTAGCTTACCTTATCAGTTAAATGAAGTCAAGTTATTGCAGCTGTACCTGAGCTTGCACACTACCTGTTTATATACAAGATTTTAAAATGATGGATTCAGGCATTCTGTGTACCCATAGGTCAAGAAAAGTGTTTTACAGATTTTCATCACTGAAGCTAATGCAGTCATTCCTTTCTTGTTTTTGAGGGTTACTTTATTGATTTGGCATTTAACATCTCCAAGCAGATCAGTAATAGAACATCAAAGGACAGGCTTCACATTAGTAGCCTCAGCATCTTTTGAAAGCCATGTCAGAAACTGCTGCCTGAGTTTACCTGTCAGCTGGTATTTTCAGCTGTTTGTTCATCAGGTCACATAGCAACTTGGAATAGGCCTTGTTCTCTTGGTCTCCTATCTTGCCAATGCTGTAGAGAAAGCACATAGCACAGGGGTCTGTAGAGCCTCCAAATGACATCACCTGATCAGGGCTGATCTGTATTGCTAAATACTGTTGGAAAAGAAAGAAATTTATCTTCAGTCATCATGCAAAAAAACAAGTTTTTGAAAGTCCCCAGAACTGCAGTGAGAACAGGTATATACTGATCATTTATGTTTTTAAAATTGTCCTGTATGTGTATGCATTCCCAGACCTCCTGAATCACCTCCTGCAAATCACTGAGATGAGAAGGTGTCACACACCACCACAGACATTTCCATGATATTCCATTTGGAAATGGGCATTGCTATCACAGCTCCATCTGTTGTGAAATTGCTGTTCTCCTGAAGTCGCATTTGCTTAAGGCTGCTTTTTACCACTAAAATGCAAGTGAATGGTTTCACACGTGTTCTCACTCAGCAGCCCTGCAGCAGATCCTTCTCTGCCTGCTGCCATCTCCTTGAATTTTTTCCTCCATGCCTTGCAGTGTCCAAGGCTTTCCGTGTTGACATGAAACTGTCTAGATTTGCAGTGCATGCAATGTGAAATTCCTGGCTGTTAAGGGCTGGTTCAAAGAGATCTTGTTACTTAGGCTTGGAAGGCCAAGTAGCTGATAATTCTGGCCAAGTGAGGACAGTTGTAGGGGAAACCACCTCACCTTGTGTGCTAGGCTGCCCTCCAGGCTTGAGGGGATCTCTGGGGCTGGTGGGAAGCAAATACTCTTCTTCTCTTGTACCCCAAACACACATTAGGCCTAGGACAAGTCTAACGCACAGTCTTGAGCTCTCCAAGCAGACCCTGCTGAAACACTCCAAAATAGGGCAGGAGGCAGAGACATCTGCTCCAAGGGAGTCAAATGCTCATTGCTTTCCAAATATCACCAATCTACCAGCAGAGACTAAGCACTGTAGATCAGTGCATAAACTAGTGGATTATGGTTAATAAAAAATGTTGGGGGGCTGCCCAGGCACACAGCTGGAAGGAGATCCTGCAGTGTCCTTTACTGAACACAAGCTTTAGGTAGTGAGCTCACATATTCCCAGGGCTTGCTGACCTGCAACACCCCGGGAAGTTTCCCCAAGCCCAGGGCTCCCTGGCTCTGAGGGCAGGGCAAGCAGCAGCATCCCCTAGCCATTGCGCAGCTCCCCCCGCTTCCTGCGGAGATTTTGTGCCTCGCTGGCTCCGACTGCAGTCTTCCCCACCGAGGCAAATGCAAGCTGACACCACTGAGGTCTAGATCAACATCCCTCTAGTTAAACAAAATACACCCTAATCCTGCTTTTGTCCTTGATGGCAGGACAAGTAGGAGAATGTATCTATGTTAATATTCATGAACAGCCTGCAGTTTTCCCTGCTACTAATACATAGTGTCAGATCCACACACAGGGGAGTACAGGGATCAGTTCCCTTTGCATTCGTCTGGCTTCTCTTCTGTTCTTACCCACGTTTATTAGCAGCGCATCATTAGAACTCAGCAGCAGTTAACCCTCCTGCTAGGACAATCTAGCCTGAGTAGCAGGAGTTGTCTGGGTAATTAACCTTGCCCATCATTTACAGCTTGTTTGGGTGCAGGGTGTATCTGACACAGCAATACAGCATGTGTGAAGATCCTGCTGAAATACCACTTGCTCAGCCCCGTTCTCTGTCTCAACACCCTGTTCTCTTAGCTAGTTTTAGGCTAAATGTAGGTATACGAGTTTTAGGCACAAATGTAGGTCTTAAATACCTACTTCAGGAGGAGGCTATTATAAAGAAAAAAAACCTATCAAGCTGAAGTGTTAATCAGCATGTTTCTCCTGACAGCAGTTTGAAAGCTTTTTGAAAAAGTTTTCCAAGCACAAAAAGCTGTTTGATAGGAGAGGGGGGAGGTAGGATTTTTCAAAATGGTACCTTTTCCTGTAAAAGGAAAGCTCTGCATTCCAGCCCACTCTAATCCTTTCCCTCTTTGTGTTGTAACTAAGACTCTCCCATTGCCTCCTTTGTCATGAAGGGCTTGCATGTCCTCTCCAAAAATCCCTTTGTTGTTCCCTGGAGAGCTCCAAGCCCCATTCCATACCCTTTCCACACTGCTGCACAAACATGTTCCAGCTGCAGCCCAGCCTGGCCTCTAGTTCCCATTCAGAGGCTGTTAAGCAAGAATCACCAGCTGACAAACCCTCCCTCTCCCCCCAGAAACAGAAAGTACTCATTGGCTAGATTGGAAAAACCTTTGCTTTTAGAAGGAGGATGAGACATTTCACTATTTCACATAAGAACTGTTATACTTCTCTATGTGCAGGAAAAAAAAAAAAAAAAAGAAACTTTTAAAACCTTTCATTTACAGTTTAACCCAATTTCTGTAAGGACAGGGCTTACACGACCTAAAACATTTCTGAATACATGAAGTCAACTAACTCCAAACAAGCTTGGTAGAGATAATGGTTTCCTACACATATGATGTTAGGGGATGGATCACAGAGTTCTATTACTGTCCCCAGAGAAAGAAGGGCTCTTCATTAGACAAAGAACCTTCCTGGAGAAGGCATAGCAAAACCATGTCTCCTCTGGTCTGTTGATGCACAACTAAAAAGCCAACAGCTCTGTGAACAAGTCAGCTTGGTGAGAATATCCAGCCATCTTTTTGGGGAGATCTTTTTGACTCCCAGCTACACAACAAATATACTGTAATCAGAGTGCTAGGCAGTTTTTATTAGCCAGAGAAGTGTCAGTAGTATTAATCATCCTAACTCTGACCATGACTGTTGTGTGCTCTTTGTTGATACTTCAAACTCTTGGTACTTTCAATCTAATACTACTTTCCTGCATGTCACTTTTTGGGAAAGACTTTCCTTAGCAGTTAGTGAAGCCCTGACTACATCAGATGAGGAGATAGTGGTGCTCTCCTTAGCCCTAAGGAACAACACAGCATGTTACTGAACTTAATGGCTGTTATGGTATAATTTATAGCTTAACACAAGAGTTGACAGTTACCAGCCTGTAATGCGGAACCCAACTGGTGAGTGAAGTTCTTCAAGCTTCCATCCAAGGTCCCAAATACTGCTTTAAAGTTACCCGACTGCTTCTCACTCCAGTGATAAAGGGGAAAAAAAATATCCTTCAGAATCTCATCTCAGTCTTCTCTTTTCTAGACTAGAGAAGACATTTATGCCTTGCATGTTACATTAGTTTCTCTAATGTTTTTTCTCCTTGGGTGCATTTCTAGTCTGCCTACCTCTTCCATAAAGCAAAGGGCCCCAGGATGGCGAGAGTGCTTCTGCTCAGGCTTCCTGTTCACCTAAATTACTGCTGCTATAGTAACTGAGGAATAGCTTACATTAAGCTTGTAGCTCTGTAAAGCATAAAAAACAGGGTAAGAGCTACTCATCAACACCTCTCAGTAAACAACTGATACAGCTCCTACTGGTGTTTCTCTAATAACTAACAGAATCCTTACAAGAGCCTTGGGAAGGAGAATCATTTCAGAGTGACATTTCAGCCCTTTACCTTAAAACAGTGAAGTCATAGGTTTCAGCAAGTAAAGAAATCCCATAGGTTGATAATGCAATCAGGAGGCATTTTCTCCTTTGGCATTTTGACCATGAGTAATAGGACTTTGCACAAAGATATTTTTGCTAGGTCTGAAGTAAGCTCATCTTCAGCTGTAATTACAAGGCTGCAGACAGCATGGTGGGAGATAACACAGTGTATTCAGCACCCAAGCAAGCTGCAGAGCCAGGAGTGTTTTTTCAGACAGCTGGATTCCTGAGAGGTATAAGGCACTTACATAACTAGTGCCTTGACACAAGCCTACATGAGATAGGCTCATATACCAAGTTATTGCGAAGAGTACATGATTTAAGATCTCAGCCCAACTCAGTAAGAAAAAGCAAGTACCTGACATGTTTGTACAAAGAGGAGAATCTTAGTACTAGTGAGTCACCTTAGTTTTGCTAGGATATCACAGAGAATAGGTCACAGCATAGAGCCATCTGCCTATTAATGGAGAAAACATCCAAGCATCTGCACTTACCTGTGCTGGCTTGCCCAGTGCTTTTGATAGCTGCTGAGTGAGGTCTCCTATGAAAGAGCCTGGAACTTTATCCTTGCTTATATTTGTGTTAACTATGAATTTAGGCATCTTTGGATTGTGAGAGGTGTCTCCTTAGTCTTGCCACTTAACCTACTTACAGCTCTGCTCCTGTCTCACCTCCTAGGCTACTCACTCAATGTAAAGGAAAGTGTCTCAGGAGCCTTAAATATCCCTGTTGTGTGACCTTGCCCAGGTGCACCTGGAGGAGTGAGGAAAGCGGCTACAAGTGCCACCTGCAGGGTGCTGGCTGCAGTGCCGTCACCCTAGGGCTCTCACAGGAGGAAAAGTTACTCTAGAAAATAAAACATGCAACACTGATACTTTATTTTTGGATACAGTCTGATAATGGAAAACAGCGAAAGAACAAGTGTTTCAGAGACCAAATGTTTGAGAATGGGAGTTTTTTTTTTGTTTTGTTTTGTTTTTTTTTTGTTTTGTTTTTTGTTTTTTGTTTTTTGTGTTTTTTTTTTGTTTTGTTTTTTCAACGTGTATGTGAAAAATAGGGATAGACTCTTCAGCTGTGAGATCTGGGGCCCTTTCTGGGGGATAGTCCGTAATAAAAAGCATCAGTAGCACATGCAGTGGATGCAAGTGCATGCTCGACCATGATGAAGCTCCATCCAAAATGATAATGATAGGAACTACTGTTTGCAATTTGTCTCTCCTGCAGTGAATTTCTGAAAGCCGGTGACATAATCCAAAGCATTTAGTCACAAACCATACTGTAGTTTTTAGTTGCCCCTTGAGAAAACCAAATCCGTATTTCTAACCGACTTCACAACTTCTTTCCTACTGTGTGTGTGGTAGCTGTTATCGTAACAGTGTGCAGTAATCCCTAGCTATTTGCAACTTGTTTATATAAAAACAAAATCTAAAACAAACTTTCTCTTCTCTCAAAACATCTGATGCAATTCCCAGAAGCTGATGTAGCAGCTAGGAAAGCAGATCCTTAGACACCACGGAGGCTCTTGGGAGTGCTTAATTTTATAGGAGTCAGTTTAGTTCTTTTGAATATAATAATGATGCTGTTCAATAGATCCTTCTCACTGCTGAGATTTGGTAGGTTGTTCAGCACTGAGTTTTCCATTATATTTCCAGACTGTTGTGCAGGATTCCTCTTTCTTTCTCTCTTTCTCTCTTTCTCTCTTTCTCTCTTTCTCTCTTTCTCTCTTTCTCTCTCTCTCTCTCTTCCTTTCCATGTTATCCCTGTATTGTTTCCCTGGAACCTTTTTTTTCCTGATTTTCTTTGCTGGCTTTTCTATCTGCATCTCCTTTGCTAAACCATCTCCCTAAACCATTTCTTTAGCTTTTACTCTATCAGCCTGCTAGTCAGATATTTTAGACTTCTATTTTTTCCCTTGCTTGTGACTGATGGTCATTTAGTTGGTTAAATCCTCTCTTCTCTTTGTTTTATATTATTCCATTTATCCCTTCATATTTCAGATATTATTCTGTGAACTATTTGTCAACCATTTTCTGACACTGAGATGCTTAGTCATGGTGTGGTCTCCTGTGGGTAAAGGTGACATAGAGCAGCAGTCCTGGAACCAAGGGCCATAAGCTGAGGCCTCCAGCTGTGATCCACAGCTGGGAGACTGAGGGCAGCCTGTGCAAAAGTTATTGAAGGGGCCTTAGGCCTGTGGGTTGTGTGCAGAATGTTCTAAAACTTCATAAAGTACATTAGCATAAAAGATGTATATATATACTTAGAATTTTATTTATATCCAGTATATTTTAAGACTGAGTGATGGAATTTCCTGGGAAAATGTTTAGGTGTCAGGAGGAAATAAAAATCTAGCAAGAGGAATTTCATATCTGTATATTTTTAAAAACAATAGGAATAAGACACAGTGTAGCTTGTAGTCTGTTTTTATTTTTTTCCCTTTTTAGTTCTTTTGCAACACTGTTTCCTGTCTTTTCTAAGACATGCAAATTTCTTCTCTGAACATTCAGAACCTGGTGCAGAACAGCTGTTCCTTAGGAAAATTATTTTCTGAGACTGAGGTTTCTTTTTTTCCAAAATTTAACTTGTTGAACTCTGCTTTTATTTCCATGATCGACTTCCCCTTGGTCTCAGGGAGGTACATGTAGATGAAAACTGCTGATGAGGCAAGGATTCCCAAAAAGATAAGGAAGCAGAAGGGTCCAAGGTTATCCTGTAAACAGAAATGAGAGCTGCCTTGAGGAAAATAAGAGCCTCATTTTGTTTTCCTGCCCTTGGGTGCAAGTGTATGTCTTAAAAATTAAAATTCAAAGATGTGCTCATGAAACCAATCAGAAAAGGCACCAAACCAATAGTTTCTACTGGCTACATATAATATAGCCTGACTCTGCTTGTGGCAGAGGGTTGGGGGTCCTGAGAAGGGTTGGGGGACAGGGCCCTGCACTTTGCATGGCATCGCTCTTGTTTTGTTCCCTGTCCTGTTGTTGCTTTCCGTCAGAAACAGGTGAGTCTGGAGGGAGGGATGCGGTTGGAGGCACTTACAACAATCACTGGAAAAATCATCCCAAGTACAAACAGCCCCATCCAATTGATGCAGCCAATGATCAGAAAGGCAGATGGTCTGAACGTCTGGCTGAAGATTTCAACCATGATGGATATAGTAGCTCCAGCTGAAAAAGAAAAGCAAAACACAGGCACAATGTACTTGTTTCCTTGGTTCTTCAGTGCCCCTTGCTTCTGCCAAAGATCCTCAAAATGGCAAAGGCAGAATGGATGGTCTGCTGGGAGGTGGTCTTCGCCGAGAAACTAAGAGACCATGATTCCTGCAGCTCTTAATTTAGTACTTCAAGTTTCAGCTGCACATACTGGAGTCCTCTTCTTGGTGTCAGTGCATCTGTGCACTTCCCTGTTGCACTTGGAGCCACTATCGATGTGGTAGCTTGTAAAACCAGCTACCCCACTGGATCTGTGGTCAGTTCCACCTGGAGCTTGTTGGTAGGTGTGAAGTTTTATTCACTAAGTTAATGAAGGGCAGGATTAATATGATGTACCTCACAATGCTTGGAATCCCCTCCCACACATTTTTTTTTTTTTTTAAAAAAGCTGAGTATTTTAAAAATTCTTCTGAAATTTTTCTTTCAAACCTTCTGGAGAAGGTGATACTTGTTACTGAATTATTTAGGTCCTGTGATGAACTATGAAGTTACAGGTGTCTATATCCTTTTCCTTCCTCCCACTTGTACATATCTGCTGATGCTATTGAGTTCACAGAGCTGAGACCTCTTTCTCCTCGCTTCCTAGAACCTATTTACCATGGGACTAACCCCTTCTTCTTCTCTTGGTTGTGTAACCAAATAATATGATATAAAACTTCCTGCCAACATGACCACTAATGTACTCACATGGTCCAATTCCGTAGCAGATAACGAAGAGGAAGATCAAGATAACACTGAAGTAGTGCATCCAAAAAAACTGGTGCTAACATGAAAAAACAAAACAGTTAGATATGTAACAGAGTAGCAGTGCTTGGAATTTTCTCCTGTGGACTAAAGTTTTGTACTTATCCTAAAGGAAAAGACCAGGAGGGCTGGCTGATGCGGGGTGCGTAGCCAGCAGGTTGCTCCCTTTACCTGCAGTGAGAGGGTCATGGTCAGGAGCGCTAGTACGAAGCACATCAGTGTATATCCTCCCAATAGCAGCACCTTCCTCCCAAAACGCTCTATAAGGGTGCTCTGAAAAACATAAAATACAGATGGTTCACATGACATAAATCCTAATTCTTGTACAAAACAATTCCTTCCCTCTGTGTGCTTATCAGACGCTTTATCTGAATAATACAGCCAAAAATCAGTCATTTGAGTCCCTCTAAACTCCTGATGGATTTTATTAATTTTTTCAAGACTGTGTTTACTAATCATTCCTTTCCTATTCTTAGACAGTTCCCTTTCTTGCATGCATATCTACATTGAATTGCAAACACACCCACCCACACCCACACATCTAACCAGGAACATCAGTTTGTTGCACCTAACCAAGACTTGTGTCCCTTTGAACCAATGCCCCCAGTTCTCTTGGTCTGCTCATGTCTTCTCACAGAGCAATTGCTCTAGGCATTCTTGATAACAGAGTGAGAAAATAATTCTGTGGAATAAAAATGAGTCTAAAGATGTCCAGTCATGCAAATAATTTGAGAAAACAGTTGCCTTTCATCCTGCATATGCTTTTGCAGAAGCATGAAGAGATATCTTCGGTTACGCAAAAAAAATCGGTCTGATCACAGTTATAAGAAAGAAAAAATACAATAGATAACTGCATTTTTTTTTCCTCCAAACTCTAGTCAGAAGGGACTTACGCATAATATAGAAGATAAGCATTCACACAACCCAATTCCTAGGGACACATATGGGATAAGGTATTCTTCAAACTTGGCTGTGTGGAATACTTCAAATGAATAGAAGTATATCTGGAAAATGCAGAAAGAAAATGCAGCCATGAAAAAAAACACGTGACAGTCCTCATGCATATCCTTGTCCATCGCTCTTGGTCAAGTTGAAATTAACACAAAAGTGCAGTGTGCCCTTTCAGCAGTGAAGGATAATTGTGTGCTGGGCTGTGTTAGTAAGAGCATAGCCAAAAGCTTGAGGGACGCAGTTATTCTCCTCCATGTGACACTTGTGAAATCCCACTCAGGAATCTGGGTCTGTTTTGGGCCCTGCAGTACATGAATGACACTGAAAAACTGGATTGAGGTAGAGAACCACCAAGATAAGAGGTGGTTCTCTTTGCTGGGAACATCAGAGGAGACGCTGAGGGAACTGGATTTGTTCATCCTGGAGAAGAGAAGGTAAAGGTGGTCTCCAATTGCAGGTGATTAAAGAGAAGATAGAGCCAGATTCTTCTATGAGGTGCACAGTGAAAGCATGAGATAAGTGGACACAAGTTGCAGCAAAGGAGCTTCTGACTGTGTAGAAAAATTCTTCATAGTCAGAATAGTAAAGCACTGGAAGAGGGGCCTAGAGAGCTTGTGCAATCTCCATACCTAGAGATAGTCAAAACTCAACTAGACAAAATCCTGAGCAATTCGATCAAATTTTTAAGGTAGCACTGCTTGGAGCAGCGGAGATCAACCAGATGGCCAAAGGTCCCTTCCAATGTAAATAATTCTGTAAGTCCAATTCTGAGTGGTGCAACAAGCAGTAATTTTGGCTTTTGTGATACTGTTTCAAGTCTCTTGTTGTGGACATAAAGAAGGCACTCAACTGCATTGATTCCACAGAGCTGCAAGGTGATGATGACAGTCATCAAAATGTAAAGTTGCCAGCGCAAAGATCGTTCTTTGATTATTTCGAGGACCCGCAAGCTTTTGGTGCTTGCCATCGCAGCCTTCTCCTTCATCATGTCATCAATTTCTGCTTGGTGGTCTCCTTCCCCCCAGAGCTTCCTAATGGCTGTTCAGGAGAAAGAGGGCAGCAGATTATTCTATCAGTGTAGCTCCTTCGTGAGTGGATAAATTAAATCCTTTAGTCTGCATATGCAAAGGCAGAACTGTGTGTTGTTTGCTTCTGTTCCTTGGTTGGTCCTTGGTTTAATGGGCAATTGGAAGAGCTTTGTCTCTACAGCTGTCACTATGGCATGCTTTTCCAGTGTTGATTTGAATTACTTATAAACAAAAGAAACATTTAAGTGCATTTTATTTAATAATAGACTACTAAAATGCCTACCCACTTATTTAAAAGTCGTGGGGAATATTAGCCATGCTGATATACATCTTTCTCTTTTTAACTGATTAAATTAGCCTGAGTGAAGTCCCAGCTTAATACAGATACATTGCTTTGGGTACTTCAGAAGTTTTATTTAGAACTACCTCTGCTGTTACTGCATGGCACTCAATGTGCTGTGCCCATCTGCCTTGTTTTCTTGTCTGCTACAGAGGCTTCCACTGTAACTTATCAAATGAAGTGAAATAGGTGAGGACAGTGGGCACTGTACCTTTCCTGAAGGCTTCCTCATTGCTTTTCTGTATCAGGAGGTAGGATGGAGAATCAGGGAGAAATGGGAGAATGACCAGTTGAACTATTGCTGAAAGTCCACTGGATGCTAACAGCCATGGCCACAAACCTTCGCTTCCTAAAATCTCCCTGTAAAGCATAGGCAAAATAAAATTATCTTAAAATAATGGAAAGAACGTTCAAAAAAAAATTTATGACTGCTAAGGATTTGCTCAGTTCTACTCCTGGATGCAGTGGAGCAAAACCCCAAATTGTTTGTTTGGTAAATTTTGCAAATTTCACTATTTTTATTGGTGATGTTTTTTATGAAATTGTTTGGCATCTTGAAAAATTTTCTAATGATCATTAGGCTCCATAATAAAGTTTAGATTGCTGATGAGAGTAATTTAACTGCTGTAGCAAATTTCTAGGGAAAAAAGGTAAGTCTCATAGTAGAAAGTGTGGGAATAAAATGAAATCCACTTATGAGCAATTCATTTTTCCTTCTAGTACATTTAAAACCATTTGTTTTCCTCAAATGCAGTCAATGCTTTTCTTCTGGCATAAGCTAATGCCTATTTTGGGGAAGATGAAAGGATTTCTTACTGATTTGGTTAGAGAGTAGGTTTGTAAAAAGATATTTGCTACTTTGTAGAGTAAGTTGTTAGAGATTGCAGAATTTACCGTAGTCCAATAACCTGTCCTGTGAGTTTTCCTAATGTCAGAAAAACAGCAACTGTGGAGTTGGTAAATCCACGCAGTTTCTTGGGTGAAATCTCCCCTACATACTGAGGATGTATAGTGATAGAAAACCCTTAAACAGAAAAGAGGATAAATGACCGTTAGACTTCTTAACTTTCTCACCCCATGTTCTCTTATACTGTTTGCATTCACTCTGCCTGGTATTTGGATCTCTTGCAACAGGGGTAGTGTCTTCCATGTTTCTTAATTGTTTAATACATTCACTGGGGGCTTTAGAGGTCTTTCTTCAAGGGTGCTGGTGAGTGCAGAGACGAAGGCGGGCAGCGCGGCTGCTGGCTCTCTCTGCGGGGTGAGTGCCTACCTGAACCCACGCCATAGAGGAAGCGCCCAACCAGAATCATCTCGAAGGATTTGGCAGTTTTACTGAAGGCCGTGAGAAGTGCAGCTACTAGCATGATCAGGTTGGTGCACATTTGGCACTTCTTTCTGCAAAAAGCATAGGAGAAATCACTATGAAATGAGAATGTCTTGTACTCCTTTGACTCATCTTGCTGCAGCAGAAAGCAGGTTACAGCCATTCCCACTGTGCTGCGCAGTGGCTGAAAGAATTTTGACTTTGGATAGTCAAAGTAGTTCCTCAAAATTTCAGGATTTTACAGGTTGGAATTCCTTACTGTGTCTTAGTTTAGACACACTTAGTTTAGAATGTAAACATTTGAAACACTTTATCCGTGTTTCTACACAGTCCAAATAGGGAAAGTGATAACTGGCCTGTGCTATCGCCAAAATATTTAAATAGCTGCAACTCCTCATAAAATGTGAGGCTGCTCCCCAGGAATAATGTGACTCCATGACTCCCATTTCAGGATGGCTCATGTTAATGGCACTGTTGCCAAATGGATGCAGTCGGAGGCGTTGGGAGATGACAAAGAGCATTTTCCACAGGCGTGTTTCAAAAGGCCTTTGTGTGAATTGTGGGCTGGTTGTGCTCATGACCCTGATGTCTCACATTTGTATCAAAGTCTTTCGGACCTAGTTGTTTTGCCCCGATGCTTGTGAGTCCTCTTGCACTCGGTAAGAACTCACAGAGATCCTCTCGCTGGAAATCTGTGACTCAGCAACAAGGTTATTTTGTGTTAAATAACCCACAGGAGAAGAATGTGATGCTGTTTCCAGTCAGTCTCGGGAGACCCTCCAAGTGTGGGATGAGGCAGTGTCCCACAAGAAACTTCTTGGGGGCACTTACCTGATAGGAAAGAACAGGCAGGCTAAGATGTTTGTTGAGACCCATATGGGGGCCTCTGGATCAGTGGGTGGTGGAGCAGATCTTTAAGTGGGTCACACCAAGCAGATCTGTTTGCCAATTTCTCTGCAAATGAGATTAGTGGTGTTACACACAAGGCACTGAGAAAGACCAGACTGATGGGGAATCCTTTCTCCATCCACAGGGAAAGAAGGTTTGGGACCGATGTTCAGTAAAACAGATGGCCAAGAAGAGAGTTGTCTCTTTGAGAATGCTTTTTTTGCAGATTGTGTCTTTACAGAGCAGTTATAGGTAAATTATTTTGTCTATTCTGTTCAGATTTTTATTAGGTTAAGTAGGAATATTTAAGGTCGTCACCCCAGAATGAGGGTATTTAAGTGGAAATCTGACTCTTTTTTGACTCTTAAGAAAGTCTTACACACATTCTATTCACAATAGTTAGAGGAACTGCATACACATGTTACAACACAAGACACACAGCTCCTTTTGGGGGATTTGCAGAGCTTGGAAGATCTTTATGGGAGTCACGTGAGATCCCGAACAGAATGAGAGATAGTGACACTGTCCTGATACTCCCAGAGGCATAGATCCAATGGTGGTGAATCCATCCTTAAGAGAAATACAGTTCACTAGGGGAGGGCCTAGATGAACAAGATGAAAAACTACTTGCAACTTGAAAGAAGTGGATGTGCTGGCAAACAAAACCATCTTCAGCCAGAATGCTTCAAACAAGAAGAAAAGGTTTATCCATTCACCTGGCTATTTCCGCGTTCTTTTTATTCTCTGATTATTGAGTTATTACTGTATACTCTGATTATTGAGTTATTACCAGGAGCACTTACTTCCTGTATTTGGTAGTCAGGTAGCCACAGCAGAGGCTGCCCAGGAGTCCTCCTATCCCGTAGATAGATACAATGAGGGACCAGAGCAGCATGATGGTCTCAGGAGGGAGGGGAGAGCCATTTCGTTCTATCCACGTCTCATTAATAAACTTCCTAATGTGCTGAAAAATAAAATGAGAGGTAACTGAATAATGATATCAGCTCCCTTCGTATTGTTTGGTTATTGTAGTCCAGTTCTAACCTGTGATTCTAACATTAGACTTCCTTAAAGACTAGCTTCCCTTGGGCAGAGAGCTTAGCTGAGATCACACTGAAAAATCGTCCAGTTTGTGTCAGTTTGTGGATTCTGAAGACAGAAGGTGTGCTTTTAGGATTTTTTAGAAAGTTCTATTCTGCTAAAATTCAGGAATTGTAAGGAAGCTTGGATAACACAATAGCAGGATGCCTATTCTTTCATAATTAAATAAAAAGGAACAAAAAAGACCACTGAGAATGGAGAAGATGACAAATCCAATACAGGAAGCATTTGGAGAGAGACTTTGTCAGAATGGGCTCTTAACAGTGTGATGAATCTTTTCTTTTATATCTGGGAGGTAGTGTTGATAGTGAAGGTGATCTGTGATTTTGATATCTGTGGCCATGTTTTGCCTGTAATAAATGAGAAATCAAGACCCCCTGAATCTTAAGATTGTTATTGAATCGTGTTATCTTAATGGAAATACATTTACAGTTTGGGGTAAGTGTGAGGTGGATCTTTAGCTCAAGCTCTCCGTTCTCTGTTTTCACCCCAGGGAGCTAGCAGAAAGATGCTGCTTACCACAGAAGGATAGTTGATCACAGAAATATGGAATCCATATGGGAAACTCCCACCGATTCCCAGCACTAAGATCATTTGAAATAGTCCTCGGAATTGAACCTGCAAAGAGCAGACACAACGGCCCATCAACTTCTCATAAATCTTCATTCACACAGGGCTGTGAGTCTTTTTAGCCACACTTTCCTCTCTGGAAATCCGCATTGTTCACTTTAAATCCTCTTGGATGTAAACATTTTCCCAAAAGCCCTCTGACCTGCTGACAAAATGCAGTCGTGGCCCCAGTGCCATAGCAAGACTAAATGCTAATCGAAGAATGGTAGTTTACCACTTTGCTTGAAATTAGGAGAACAAGATTAACAAAATGTTCCTGATAGTGCAGCTCTCCTGACATGACTGCGGTATCTGACAGGTCGGCAGGATAAACGGCAGGATGGGGAAGAAGGCAGCACTTTCTTGTCTGCAGCCTGCAAAAATGTGCCTACGTCAAACTGCAGTGTTATGCCACAAAAGCAATGCATTAAAAATCAACTTTTTTTTTTTTTTTTTTCTTTTACTCTCTGCTCTATTTTCTGCTTGTGTCCTGGCTTTAAACATAATAATGAAAAGATCTCTTTGCTCTTCTTCTTTTTTTTTTTTCTTTCCAGAAAGTCATATTCTGCAATTTAATAAAGAGAGGATAGCGATTTGGAGTATCCTCTGTAATTGCATTCATACAAAGCTTTTCCTGAATTTAGCTGGTGGTTTCACTTCTCCTTGTTCAATATTTTATTTTTTCTTCTTATAAAAGCAGGTGCTAACATCTTGAAGGGCTTGGCATCTTCCAGGCTATCTGCCTAAAATTGCCTTGGCCGAGGGTTAGGGACAGAGATGGGCTACCTGCTTTGATACATGAAATAATTTTATCTATAAATAAGAACTACTTATCACACACCTTTTGGAGGTATGCGGTACCACTGGCCATCTGTTCTGCTTCCAAATGCCTGCAAGGCTGCCTAGAATCATCCTGAAATAGCTTGAATAGACTTTCTGGGCAGTGCGTTACATAGGAGGATGGTAACAGCGACTCTGCATGAAGGACACTGTGCTCCACATCTGTTCTGTGTCCTGTAGCAACTGCACCATCTCACAGCTCCCTGGGGGCTTTTGGAGATCAGTGTCTGGCTACAGAGCAGCTGGTGGAAAGTGCAGACAGGAATGACGCAGTGCAAGGGCACATAGTGCTGGACTGGCAGGTACTTAGAAGAGCCTCCCCCTTTCGTTTTTTCTGCTGCTTTGGCCCATCTGTCAAGGACTTGTTAGCTCGCAGCTGGATTTTCCAAGTTACCCAATACAAGAAGCAAGAAGCTACTGGATCTCAAAACTCATTCCCTAAAAAATCCTGCCTGAAATTCGATGCATTTGCAAATTGACAAAAGCATTGAAACACAAATTAATAACTCACCTGGTTAGCTGTTCTTATTTCTGCAATAAACTCACAAGTCAACAAGTTTCAAAATCAGCGCATCAACAAAGGAAAACAAATTAGCTTCTTGCTGGCAGTTGAGAAATGGAGTGAGAAACACATATCACTTCTTCCTTGTTTAAGACTATGGGAACTCTTGATGGATGCTCTCACCCACCTTCAGATGAAATAAGGAGGCTTATTTCTTATAAAGTTTGTGGCATATATTAGCCTTTTCCAGTATAGTTAATCTATTCATTGCTTTGGAAACAATCATAGAAAGTAATCAGAATGCCTACTAATTGATAATATTTCAGTATATTGTTTCAGAACACAAGAAGACAACAACTTTGTCTGTGGTGAAACTACCAGGACTTCTATTAGTTTTTGCTTAGTCTTGTGTTGCACTGAAAGGACCTTTCCTCGGACCCGTTGTTCTTGGTGATGTTTAAATGCAGAAGAGAAACTCTTCTCTGTCCCTTCTCTGTCCCAGAATAGCTTACAATCTTTAAGGAGTCTAGCTCTTTGTTATTATGCTAGCTTGGTCTTCTATAAGCTAGGGCCACAAGAAAAAGTGACCAGATACTCACCAGGTCAGAGAAGAAGGTTGCCATCTCGTACCAAAGAGCTGATTCCTGTCGCTTACTGGCTAGTCCCCGCAAAGGAAGCAAATGCTCACATTATGCAATAGCAGTGTCAGTGAGCTAGTCCCATGTTACTCAAGTTAAATTTTACTTCAAAGGTTTTTGAGTTAATTACACCTATTTCAGCTGTTGTACAAAGTTTAGAATTGTTGGATTAAATATTTCAACCAACAGTTATGTGTAGACCAAGTAAACAAGGTGGTCTCCTTTTGGGGGGAACTTTGTAAACTCTGTCTTGTGCTAGGGGGATAGGGACCTGACATAGCAATTTTGGACAGGATTCCTGTATCCTTAGGTTGTTTTAACATGAGCTGAGAAATGGAGAGGCACTGTTATCTGATGGGAACCTTAGATGGGTTTGGACAGTGAACTATAGGACTTTGACATATAATGAGAAAGAGTTATTGTCTTTTCATGGGATGGCAACTGGAGCATATCAGAACTTAATCATTACTTAAAGGAATTGAAATACTCCATCATTTTGAAATGTGGTATAAACTTAACCATTGTAGAGCAGCACACCAGGCTTGACCAGATAAATGTTTAATACTGTTTTTTCTTTACTGGACAAGTAAGATTCAACAAATTTTTCTCTAGCATTTCGCAGTAGTCTGTCTATTTCTTTTCTTGTCTATGAGAAAAGAAGTGATTGCTTCGAAACAGTCCTGTAACCTCCATAGTGCTGTCTGCTCCTGGAGTGCTGTCTGCTCCTTCAACTGGGAAGTTCCTAGTCTCTGACTTGATTTCCTTCATAGTTAAGAGGGGGTTTTATGAATTAGGTTGCTAAATGGCTTAGAGCACTTGCCCCTTACACATCAGCCAAAGAAGAAAAAGATGAAGAAATTGTAACCGTCTTGGTGGATGCAGATAGTCATGTTTATTACAGCATACGTCGCATGCAAAGAGTATTCTACAGGTGCTGAGTTCGCAGGTCTGTGACTCTAGGGCCTGGCCATACACAGTACTCTGAAGTGCCACTCATAACCCATGGTCATTGTTACTCATTTTCAAAAGACTGGGATACTTTTAGGAGACTTTCATTCCTAGTGAGCCAGAAATAGGAAAGGAGACCTGGACCTGCAGCTATCCCTTTGAACGACTATTGCCAGAAGAAGCCTCGCTCCACTGGGCCCAGGCAAAGGTTGCCCTGTGTGCGGAGCTGCTGTTCTGCTTCATGGCCCCATTAATGTTCCACAGGGCACCTGCCCGCTTGCTCGTGAGGGTCATACAGGGAAGGCTTTCCTGATATCATCTAATGAATAACCGGCATGAGAGACCTGAGTCACTGAAGCCGTGCTCCATGATGCCATTCTCTTCCTATTTCCAAAGTCTGGGGGTATTCGTGTAATGGCAGTAAGGATATTTTCAGAGTGACTGGTCAGGAAAAATAAATTCTGCTTTGTGAAAGTTGAGATTTCCTTTTTGCGTGATAAGACTTCCTTTCTATATTGGCAGTTGTCTCCAGATCTCCAATAATTTTTAACCATATTGTTATATGAAGCACTTCAAAAAAACCCACCCTATTTTAACTTTACAGACTCCTCATGTTTTCTACATTATTTTTTACTAGTAGGTCTTAAGTGTCCCTCAGTCCTGAAGGCAGGAATAATGAAAAGCCCCCCAAAACAGAAGGGTGTGAGCACCAAAGAGGGAGTGATTTTTCCTAGACAAGTGGAAGCCTAAGGAAGATTTTGATGCTGGGAAACAAACATTGGTGGAAGCGAGAAGTTTTGTGATGAGTTAATCTGCCATTTTAATTCTGTTTAGTATTTCCAGTATAAAAAAGCAACAGTTAAGATAAACAATTGGATTCATTCTTGAATAGCCTCATGTGAGTTGAAATAAGAGTGCCAGTCACCATAATATCAGAGATAAAAATATTATTTTACTATGCAAGTCTAGAGCTTAGTTCTTATTTCGTATGTTGAGCTGCACCGTGAGC
This sequence comes from Nothocercus julius, assembly GCA_013398735.1. Lineage (NCBI taxonomy): Eukaryota > Metazoa > Chordata > Aves > Tinamiformes > Tinamidae > Nothocercus > Nothocercus julius. The sequence goes on along the minus strand of VZSV01000177.1, from coordinate 128,870 downwards.
CCTAGTATTTCCCATGTTCTTGGTATTAAAAGCACCAAATTTGCTATCGGACAATATGAACCTCCCATTAACAAGGGAAGTATGCAGAAAATTAGATACTTTCTAAAGAAAAACAATGATGTCCTGTGAACTTGTGTATGGCAAAAAAGTCTCTGGTGCAACTAATCCCTGTGATACTTTATAATATCATGCTATCTTGCAAGGCTCACAAACAATTTTCACCTTTATCTGAGAAGAGCAGGAAGAATTAGGAACTAAATTTCAGAATGAACTGAATTTTTTTCTTGAATTTATCATGGACTGAAGAAAAATGGATCATCCTAGACATAGAGAGCAGTCAAGAACTCCACTATTCCCACCTTCTGTCTGTCAAACACACAGAAATTACAGAGAGAAAGAGGATCACGGGTCTGCCCTTCCTCTGTGGCCAGCACAGTGTTAATAAATCTAAACATACCAGTGTGTCTGAATTGTCCTGTTAGAAAAGAGATTTACACCGAGCAAGTTAAGCCAAAATGCTTATGAGTCGACGATCTCTCCTTATAATATCAGACATGATCCTTCTTCTGTATCGTCCAGAGTGCTTGAGAAAAATATGCTGTTTTGGCAAAATGAAACCTTTTAAGTGACAGATATGAAAACTGGCAGTCCATTTGGGATGCATTTTATGGACAAATTGTGGATGCCTTTTTTTTTTTTTTTATTTCCTTTTAAGAAAGCTGGACTCCCCCTAATGGCCAATCAAAGCCTGGTGCAGAAGGTGTAATCCTCGGTGACATGATTTGGAGCTGCTGGAACACACTTCTTCTTAAAGTTTAACCTGTTGAAATCTTCTGTGATTTCCATGATTGACTTTCCTTTTGTTTCTGGGAGGAACAAGTGGACTATTATCCCTGAAGTGAAAAGTACCCCCATAAAGATGAGGAAGCAGAACTGCCCCAGTCTCTCCTGCAGGGAAGAACAAAACAAGAGAGGGAGATGAGCATAGCTTTGATTGCCACTTCTTTTAGGGGGGAGAGGGGTTGTATTTTGCATCCCTAAGTAGCTAGAACTTGAAAAGAGTTTGTTGCATTTTGAACTTTGACAAATATTTGAGTCCGAATGCAAATCTGGGCCCTTCAGTTGTAGAAGTGGGCTTGGGGGCACGCTAGACTGCTGTGGTGTGGCCACTCGTGCTCTTCTTCCTCCCCTGCAGCCACCTCTAGAGCTAGCGCAGCGGGGAGTGTCCCAGGAAAAGTCACTCACCACAATGAACGGGAAGGTTGTGCCGATCACAAAGACCCCCAGACAGTTGATGGCTGCACCGATGACAAAGGCAGCTGGTCTGCATGACAGCTTAAAAATTTCAGTCCTAATGGAAACTGTGGCACCAGCTGAAAGGAAATAGGAATAAGAAATATTATTTGTTGATGTGCTTGATTGAACATGTGCATTGCATTTTACCTTTACACAGTCAACAGATAGACACAACTATCGTGCTTTTGATAGGCTTGAATGTGTTGCTGTTTTTTAGAAGAGAAAATACCTGTGGCATCTTCTAAGCAATAAGAAACAATTATTTATTCAAATAAATTTACTGGGGAAGTTCAAGAATTAAGTAGTTTGTACTTGTATATGTGTAACATCTTGTCAAGATAAATTCTGCATAAGGATGGAATAACAAATTTTATTACTAATAAGAATTTCCTATGTGATACTGTTAGATCAGCAGTGAATGATCTTCCTGGATTCACTTCCTGAGCATTTCAGGTGTATTTTGAAGTCCCAGGACTTTTACGACAGCTTTGTGTTAGGATATCAATTTCAATCTTGCCATATGGGAAAGGAAGCCTTTTAAAACAAATAGCCTTTTTTAAGCTAAAGAAAAGCAGGTAGTCTGTATGAGGAAAAGAACCACTTCAAAGCAGGCCTTCTGCACTACTGTCCATGTGGGATAAGATGTAAAGATATACAGTGCTGAATTTAAAAAAAAAAAATCTCACTTTTTTTGTATCTCAGTATTTCTTAAAAATCTTTTTCCTATCTGTTTTTGCTCTATTTTTTTCTGTATTTTTTTCAGGGAGTATCTGATGACATTGATGTTTGTCTGATGACTGGACTCCACATGTTTAAATAGATACAAGATTAGATTGCATTGATTTATTTAGGCTGTATGTTTATTCAATATTTTGCAGTATTTTCCTACCAAGTTAATAAGCTCATTTGACTTGATTCCTTTAATTCTTTCGAATTAGGTACTTACCAGGACCAACTCCGAAGACGACTACAAACAAGATAATCAGGCAGAGGCTGCAGTATGGCATCCAGAAATACCAGTCCTAGGGGGGAAAAGAAAACAAAAAAATAAACAAAAAGACACTAATGCAAACAAACTGCTGGGTGCTATATCTGTTAGTGCTGAGCTGTGTTTGTGCTCACTGCCTGATGAAAATAGGAATCAATGCTTGGCTGCCAGGGCTTTCTGCCCTCCTTGCTGAGCTCCCTGGGTCATGTCAAAAGGGAGGCAGAAGTATGGAGGGTACTTGGTGACAGAGATCTAGGCCTATGTACAGACAAAGTTGCTCTTCATAATATTCTCCTCTATCTGCCCCAGGGGGTGAGCTATTAACACCGAAGTAATTTTGGAACTTCTAAGCCTCATGTTCTTTCCTTAGGAACATGGTCCTACCTGGGAGCAGAGGGCTGGAAATAGAAGTGATAAAGAGATCTACCATGACAAGAGCTTCCTTACCTGTAGGGAGAGAGTCACTGTGATACCAGCCAGCAGTAAAGCCATGATCCAGTAACCTCCTGATAGGAGTGTTTTCCTGCCCAGTCGCTCAATGATGGAGCTCTGAGGGACAGAAGTCGCACAAATAGTCGTGTCAGGTTCACAGATGGAGATGGCAGAGCAAAATCTGATTCATTCGCACAGTAATGTGGCTTACACAGACTACAGTAGCTAGGAGTTCAGAGAGTCCAACAGAGAGGGACATATGAGAGATCATTCTTTCATCAAATCCAGCTGCCTGGAGGACTTCAATAGCGTAGAAATAGATCTGGAGAAAGAAAAAAAAAAAACAGTAAGAGAAGACAGCAAATGATCCCTTAGCCATTCCTGTGTGACACTCCTCTGGATAGGAGCTTCTAACCAAGGAGCATGCTGCTCAGCTTTGGAGCAAGCAAGAAGTCTGCACTCGTTTGTAGCACTCACTTTATTGGCAGACAAAAACACTGTAAAATATTATTATTCAATTACTTTAATAAAAAGATAAAATGCTATGCTAAAAGGATCTCCAGCTGCTGTCATGTTTTAGGTCTAAAAATTAGGTCTACAGAGAATTGATTTAGGTGTTTTTAGGTTTTCAGAAGCAGTAAAGTATATTATCACTTAGGGAGCATATCCAAAAAAAAAAAAAAAAAAAGACTGTAATGTATACTCCTCTTTCCCAAGACAGAAGAGCATGGCTGATGGAGTTCCTTTCTTTTTCAAGTGTCCTTGCTACTCTTTGGAAATGTGCTGAGATGATAAAGATTCCAGTCCAAACTGTGTAACACTCAGCTCTGTGTTTTCTTTACAGATGTCGCTTCACCATGATGTTAGAGAGGGAAGAATATTGCAGACAGTCGTAAAGTTGTGTCTCCAAAAGATCCTAGAGAAGTGCTGAGGTGAGGAAGATGGAGAGAAGTGCAGAAGCTGCCAGAACAGTAAGCCTGCTCCTTGGTTGGCTTTAAGGGTAGAGTGAGCATCCAGCCATCCTGGCAGATGCACCATGTGCCTTGGGATACTGAAGGACAGAGGCCAAAAAGCAGTAGCTGCTGGGATCAGTAACAAACTGTATTGTAGGTTTTGCCAGTGAAGGCAGGGCTCATCTGTAGTAGGGGGTTCTGCTCCTTTTACATTACTGCCATTGCCAGAAACGGCTGTTACATAAGTCTGACAACTGAGGAAGGCAGTTCCAGCAAGGACCCAGAGCAGGGCAGAGGTGGGTCACATGAGAGCCCCACAAGGCCTGCAGGCTGCTGCCGTAAAGGAGAGCTGCCTGGCACAAAGTGGAGGAAGAAGAGAGGGCTCCTGGGAGCCATGACTTCTTATTTAAGATTATCAAAATGTGTTTTGAGGCTTGAAGGGGGAGATACACTCAACTGCACTGATGCCACATAACTGAACTGTGGCAGTCACAGTAGTTAGCATGTAGAGCTGCCAGCGGAGAGATGGTTCCTTTATTAGCTCCAGGACACTCAAGATCTTGGTGTTTTTCATTGTTGCCTTCTCTTTCATGATGTCTTCAATCTCTGCTTGGTGACAGCCTTCACCCCAAAGCTGCCTTATGGCTGTGGAGAAGGAGAGCGAGATCTGCCATGTTAATTCATCTCTGTTGTTTGTTGACTAAGGAGTTTGCTGAGCAGCTGGCTCATGAATCTGTCAGCACAGACATGCATGGGCTGCGTCTGTGGTGTGAGGCAGCAGTGTCCTATGGGGTGTTCCAGAGCCTGTCCCCCCTTGCACAGCCTGTTCAGAGGGGCCTAGTGGTGGGCACGGGTGGGACTCCCTCCCTGCCCACGCGCCCACTTTCCTCCTTTTCTTCTCCTATCAGAGTAAGAGCAGGGTGTGCAGCAACCAGAGCTCGGGGATTCCCTGCAGAGACCTGCTGTGCAACCCTAGCAAACTGACTGTGCTGGGGATGTCAGCTGAAAGCAGGTGGTTTTGTAGTAGGGAACTGTAGCGAGAAGCAGGTTTATGTTCTACCAGGAGACTATAGCAAAATGCAGTAGGTGCTCACAGAGTCGTTTTAGAAGTGAGCAGGGAGAAAACTATCCCATTTTTTCTCACATGAGAAGAGCAAAGGTTATGAACCAATTGAACGTCAAGTGAGGAACAGGAACCCAGAGTCCTCTCTTACCTTTCTTGCAGCCTTCCTGATCTCCTTTTTGCATGAGGAGGTATGGTGGGGTCTCAGGGAAGAAGGGCAGAGTGACCAGCTGGAGCAGTGCTGGAACTGCACAGGAGGCCATCAGGATGGGCCACAGAGACTGACTGCCCAGCAGCTCTCTGGAGCAGAGAAAATGTGCGTGTAGAATAGAAGTTATTTGGGTTGTTTTTTGAGGACAGAAAGGAATAGATAGAAAAGCAGAGGATGAAGTAAAAGGTAGAGGGGACCCAGAAATGAATTGAGTGGGAGATCAAATGTATTATACCTTTGTCCTACAATTTGCCCTACGGCTTTTCCCAGTGACCAAAAGAAAGAGGCAGTAGAGTTTGCAAATCCACGTAGCTTCTTAGGGGAAATTTCCCCAACATATTGATGATGCAGAGGAACACATAGACCTTGAGGTGAGGAGGGAATTATAGGAGAGAAGAAAATATTTATAACCATTTGAAATAAAATTGCATACAACTAGTTAAGCAATACAGAGTGTAGCTGTCTCAAGCACTGAATGGTTTCTCATGTGTAAACCCAGTTATGAAGTTTTTCAGTAACAGATTTTCTACAAAATCAGTTCCCGTCCTCTTTCCACCATGCAGTTTCTTTTCTTAAGAAATGTGGAGTTTGGGGTATACCCTCATTATCATGTATCTTGTGAGCCTGAGTGTATTTTAAAAGAAACAGAGCAGCAGGGAGAGGGTAAATTTAGGTTTTTTGTAGTTATAAGCGTGACCTCAGTCTTTTCTGACATGATTTAACAGAAGAGCTGGTACAAAACATCCATAGAAGATTGAAATATGAAGTGCAGTATGTCTATTCCTAGGGATTTTAAGTTGGATTCCACATGATTTGAGGGGGACACAAGTATGTCCTTTCTGCCATCTAGCAACAACTTTGATTGTTTCTTGCAAAGTCGATATTTGCAACTATTAATGAAATACTTGGTAAGCCAGACTCTCTGAAAACTAGTCCAGAAACAAGAGCTTTTCTTTCCAGTGGTGATCACAGCCCCTCTTATCTGATCTGAAAGCAACATGTTCTTCCTATAGCTTTGTGTGTATGCGAAGTGATGGAGGTAAGCAATCTCATTAACAAAAAGTAGATCTTTGAATGCAGGAGGACATTACAGGGCCCCTGTGGGTGAGTGTCACTGATCTCCGTACCACCTGCCAGGAGGCATCTGCCTGATTCTGCCTTGCTCTTTGTGTTATCCCCAACAAGTAGTGTTTGAAGCAGGTTCAATACCTGTCTTGTGAAGTATATACAGAGTCAGAATAAAATTTATTGTTATCTATTATAAAAGATCATCTGAGAATGGATCACTAATTTTAAGATTTTATTTTCCTGGTGAAGAGTTATTTACTTTGACTAGAGAGAGCATAGCATTCCTGCTGACTTGTGGGAGGAATCACTCACCTGTACTTATGCCATACACGAAGCGTCCGATTAGAATCATCTCAAAGGATCGAGCTATTTTACTGCAGCCCATGATAAGTGCTGCTGTTATCATCAGCAGATTGTTGCAAAGGAGACATTTTCTTCTGTAAGTGCAAGAAAGTAAGAGGAATTTTTGTAAATCAGGAGAGAAATGGTTCTTAAACTCCTGGCATGTTGGATGTTCTGGATTAAATAATCTTTCTAGTTTTGTCAAATTATGAACCCCCCTCCTCTACTTATTCTAGTAGCCCAGCCTCAGTAACAGCATCCGGTGTGACAGGCTGGCAGTGCAGCTGATCATCCAGTGCCACAGGACAGGGGGAAGAAGCAGCAGAATCTGTGAGCACCACTGCCAAGCTGGCTGTATTGCAGCTGTTCATTGGGCTGTGGACATAGGCACTGTCGTTTGCTTCCTGCCCTGTATAGAGAAGGCAGATGGTCTGAGGGAAGTGGTACCATATTTCTTTATTATAAAGGTGACTTTTTTCTCATTTCTTAGTTTGCCATATCTGATTGAAGACTGATCTGTACTTTCACAAGACTATACAGTTTATATTTTGTATAAACTGTATTTATATACAGTTTATATTTTGGAATCCTAAAAGTCTGCCACACATTCAAAACCCCAACAGTCATTTCCTTAAGTCAAGATTTGATTGACAAACTGTCATTAAACATACATACTTGCCAAACTTGACCGTCAAGTATCTACTTCCTGAAGAACCCAGGAGACCTCCTATACCAGTGATGGACACAATGAAAGACCACAGAAACAACAGGTTGTCCCCGTGGATGGGGTAACCGTATCGCTCCAACCAAGTTTCATTAATGAAAGCCTTAACATGCTGACAAAGAAGAAAGAATTTTTATTAAGAATAACTGTGACTCCAGTGCATTTTTTTTTTATATATTTAGAATATAGTTTCACTGCTTTAGGCAAAGTTACTACTTTAGATCAATACTAGCAGTGACCATTTGTTCATAGACATAGTGTAACAGAATGTGGCATTTTCAGTTTGCCATTAAAAGCAGTTCATTTGTTGTTTTATTGTACTTTAAATATGAGAAATTGGGGCATGGATCTGTAGTGACGAACAGCATGAATGTCCCTTTGGAGGTCTCCAAATGGATTTTACTTTTTCCCTCTCTGAATTTTTGCTCTCAGAAACATGCCAGTAATGCCAGGTTACACAGTGCCTGTTCAGTGCCAGTCACTGGAGACTTCCTTGCTCTGAACTTACTGTTGGAGCCTAAAAATATCACTTCTACCCTAAGGGGATTTCTGCCTAATCAGAGAGCCTTCTCAAAAAACCCTGACTTCTTCAATGGAAGTACCTTAGGATTTTTACCTGTGATGGTCAGGGGCAGGAGGTTAATACACATTTTCCTAGAGCACTTGTCTACCTTAGGTGAGGATAAATAGACTACAAGACTACCAAATAGTAACACTGAAGTAGACACATGTGCTGTGATCTTAATTTAGGGGAGGCAGATTCCACCACAGTCAGTATCCTTCTCAGGAACAGGTTCATAAAAAATAGGCTGCAGCTTTCCCTCTTCCCTTCTTTTTCCCACACTTTGTTGTGTTCTGCCTTACGAGGTAAGGTCATAAGGGGAAAGAATCATAGGAGGATAATACCATAATTAAACTTTTCTGATTGACAGAGAGGAGCATCCTCAAGCAGGGATGTAGGCTCAGTGCCCCCCATAGCTAAGGTGCCATGTGAGTCTTTGCCTACCTGAGACATGTAGGTGATTGTAGAAATTTGAAAACCAATTTGGAATGTTCCACCAATCCCTAGGATAGCGATCATTTGAAAGAGTCCATGGTACTGTACCTGCAGAGGTAGAACAAAATCTCCTGAAGTTTGTAGCCACATCAGGCTTTTCCTTAAGTGTGTCTTTCATTCTCCAGACACGTCTCGTTTTTTGAAGTAATTTTCAAACAAATGTGTTCCCTCTGCTTGCCTTGGTGTGAGGAGTACATTGTCCTGTGAATTCCCTATATGCAACTCAAAGAAACACAGGCTTGTTTGGAAATGGTTACATTTCCCTCCCCTTCTTGACCACCGGTACTACATTGAAGGTCATTCCACACTCCAGGATCAACATGTATGAGAGTGTTTTGGAAAGAGAGGTCTTACCTTCCTCTCTGCGACCTGCATTGTGGCCATGTTATCTGTTGTCTGCAACTCGGACCTGTGGCAACAATAGTGACCAGGCCATCTGTAACTGGAAAACCTTTCCTATCTAACTGAAGAAGCAGGTGCTGTGCTGGATACCCATCATTGCCTTGAGTAGTAGGCAGTGATCCCTCAACCAAAGTTTTGTGTCAGAGCCTCTGGAAATTGCTCATAACAGCTGAAAAATCAAAAAGAAATCTGAAACCTGAAGCATGCTTGTCCAATGAGGCCCTTGGAAATCCATATTTTTACCTAGATGGAGAGGAGCAAGTAAAGCAGTTGTGGGAGAGAAGCTCCATTGTGCACCAGGTTTGCACCATCTCTGCTGTAGAAGAAAGGTATCTTTTCAAATAGAGCTACCCCTTATTATGTGGGCAGTTCTGAACTCTTGCCCCTCCTGTCTGTCACAAGCAACCAGACATCTTAATCTCTCGGGAACTTTGAGAGCAGGCATCACACACTGATTTTTTCCTAGTTTATTACAGATGCCAAAAACACACAGCTGAAACTGTTCTTAAGACTTACTACACTACAGCAGCCTTTGCACGACACACAGTGTATAATGTGAGTGAATGAAGAATTAGCAGCTTTTCAAAGGTGCCTTGCCATATAACTCTTCCCTAAATTAGAGTAGGTGTGCCAAGTAGAAGCAGGGAGATGATTTTCCTCCAAGAGGTGCTGTCCAAGCAGGAGGCGTCTTGCTGATGTGGGAGACAGCAGCTCTGAGCTGAGCTGAGTCTCAGTTAAGCTCAGCCATAGAGAGGACCTGGCTGCTGCAGGAACCTCTCGAGATGCCGCAGCTTCCAGGGGCTGCCCCATTCCCTGCCTTTTCTGGCACTAAATAATTAGTGAAATGTTTTACAAACCTATTTTTACAGCAGGTAAGCCTAGCAAACCTGTGTTTTTCTGTAAAGGAAAACATTTAGGTTAAAATATGTCCAAGAGGGATGACAGAACACGTGAAGTGCAGGCATCCATAATACCTCAGAACAGTGAGGCAGGACTGCTTCTCTGAGGCTTTTAGTGAACAGGAGCCTTTTTACAGTCACTAAGATACTGATTTTGTTTCATTGCTGATGCGCCAAAATACCCCAGGTGTAAATCCCCCAGCACTCACCATGTCTGCGAGGCAGCCGGCCAACGCTGCCTGAGGGGCTGTCGCAGCCCGTGAGGTGCCGTTGTCATCACAGGGAGCTCTGTCTCTGCCTGCTGGGGTGGCAATGAGCAGCCGGCTCCTGGGATGAGGGTTAAATTTTTACTATTTTATCTTAACTGACTTATATTTACTGCAACTGGACAAAGTTAACACTGCAGGATTAAGTATTTCAGGAAAGAATTACATCTAGTCCAGTCGGCCAGTGGAGAGGTTTCAAAGCAGAGGAAGTTTTGCGTCTACGGGGTAGGCAGGATTTGGAAAGGGAAACGAGAGTCGCTCAGGCAAGAAATCAGTTTTCCAGCTACGGTAAAATACTTCTGTGGTACAAACTGAGCAGTATCTCATGCTATAATCATGCTGTAATAGAAAGCAAAATGTACCTGGTATCTGATTTAGATGCTTATGCTTATTATAAAATAAAAGTGTATTATTGTGCTTTAGTTTGGCAGGCACAATAAAGATCATTTAATTTCTGAAAAAATAGGCACATGGCTCTGTTAGGCTTAAAGTACATGTAGAAAATTTCGAAGCTTGATTTGGCTGCTCTGAGTTTGTGTGTCAGATAAATATTAGGGTATTTCATGTCTGGGCGTGAAGGGGATGTTCATAGGCCAGGAGATGTGACAAGGTAAGGGAGACTGTGCGCTGGCAAAGACTTTTGGAACAAAATATCTGCTCAGGGAGGCTCCTGAACCCTGCGGCCTGTTTTAGAGACAGTGCTTGGAAGAAGGAGGTTAGCCTGGGGCTTCTGCGTGTTGATTGGTGCCCAGAGCTATTCCAGCTTTCAGAGTCTTCTGCTTACTCCCACTCGTGCCCGCCTCCAAGGCTTGGGATTGAGGCAGATGATGAGGATGAATCGGAACCCTCATGTCCAAGCTCATCCTTGGGACTTACACTTTCAGTCAAGGAAACACCAAATGCAGTTATTTACAGAGGAGTTTAGTGCAAATGCTTGGAGTCTAAAGAAATGAAGAGACACCCGTTAATAACAAAACCTTGGTAACTTGTGTAATACAAGCTATTGTCTATATAGCTGCAGAGCAAATGCTGTTTATTCTGGCTTGCAATGGCATTTGGAATGATTCAGCATTTTGTGTTTTCTCTTAAATACAAACAATAGTAACGTTTTGGATATACAGAAACTCAGGTTGCATAGCTATTAACTCATTCCTCTGTCGACTTAAGATTGTAATGCTTCTTTTTCATTACATAATGATTTTTATGAAATTTTATGAGTGTCGGGGATTCCTGTGTGATAATGATTGCTGTCCACCTTGCCAAATAATTACTGAGGGTTTCAAATAGCACAAATTCCACCAGCTTCCAGTGTAATTTCTCTCTTGTGATTCAGAGCTGCTGTTGGCTGTATAGTGTGGTACTGTTTCAGCTTATCAGCAATTTTAGGAGAAATTATGCACATGGAGAAACATTCAAGTGCAATGAGAACTGGCTCATAGCCTTTTCTTGGGCCCTGCGCACTGATTCTACAGCTGGCCACCACATACCACCTTCTTTAGACTCTTCTGTCGTCCTTTATATTCATACTTTCCTAGACCTTTACCATGTTGCAGTTCTTGTAAAGGAATTATTAGTAATTAGAAATCAAAAGGCCTTAAAGAACTGAGAAATGGGCACGACATTCTGCCATTTGCCTCCTCCTGCTCCCTCAGAATGGTCTCTTTAGTGTGGTGCTTATGTTGCCCTGGGCTTTCCTCCAGTTCCTGGGAAAGTTCACAATGGTAGGAAATAGGTTAAAAGTTAAGAATACCAAATAAGTAACTGAGAAAGTAAAGTAATAATTATATACCTTGTGACGCAAGGAAAACACTCTGTTGTATCCAGATCGCAAAGCTGACTGACTGGGGAAAAGGAGACACTGAGGTCACTCCTCATTTCTACTTTCCCTTGAATGATCAGACCTCGATTTCTTTTTCTCCACTCAGAATACTTGAAGAGTACAAGAGCATCTCACATAAAGCAAAAGCCTTCATAAGGCTGAGCATTTGGGAGAAGGCTACAGTGTGTGACTGGGGCATTAGGACAGCTCAGCTTCCAGGAAGTTCTAAGGAAATGGAAGCGGAGCCTCAGGGAGAGAACAGGGAGAGGATCTCAAGCAATAGTTTGCGTGGGCACATGAGGCTGCTGGGGCCACGGTGGACTCGACAGTTTGCTACAGTGATGACAAGGTTCCAGTTTCTGGCAGTCTAAACCCAGTTTGTTTTGTCCCTGTGACATGTATACTGCGAGGCCTTAGGTGTGAAACAGTGATAGGAGCAAGAGTTAAAACATGTCCTTACCTGGAGGGAGACAGTAACTGTGAGGATGGCCAGCACCAAAGGCATCGTAGCCCTTCCACAGCAGTGCCTGCCTACCAAACCACTCAGCAGAAACAGTCTGGGAGAGCAGCAAAAACACCCACTTCACTCGAGCTACAGCTCAAGTAACAAACTCATAGAGTGCAGCTTGCGTGGAGCAAAGTGGGGAGGAATTCAGAGGCCAGGCCCTAGTGCTAGGCGTGGAATAAGGCCTTCCCAAGCCCAGCTGTGCAAGCACCCCCAAAGTATAAAAGTAGACCTAGAAAACAGAACGAGGGCAGAACCTCCCACTGAAAGCAGCAGATTGCATGTGTGGCATCACGTTTAACGTAAGGACACCTGAACTTGGACCTACAAAAGTGAAAATCTTAATGATGGATGAATTTCCTAGGGAAATATGGGGAATTCATTTGAAGCCTTTTTGTCTCTTTTCACTGTTGCTACAGCTATACCAGCCCTGATAGTTATGATGCTACTTCTAGTACTCCATTTGTTGGATGCCAACTGCTAGCGAGTAATAGTGATTTTGACTCTGATATATGGGCTTGTACTGTGGTAAATAAGAAACTGAAATGGGCAGCTTCTTGGAAATGACAGTCGCTGCAATAAATCAGAAGCAGTGATACAAAGAGGAGAATGTTGAAAGAAGAAAGGCTACTTTCATTACTCAGTCTCTCTTTTTGCAAAAAAAAAGATGGGGTGAATAGTTAAAAATAATTTAAGGAGTTGCTTGCACAAGTAGGAGAAATAGGGTTAAAGCATGGGGTTAAAGCAACAAGCAAACATTAATATTGCTGAGTTAATTGCATACGATCTGGTTTATCAGTAACTGCAAGAGACGCAGCAATAGCAAGTGTTTGGAAGAACAGGCAAGGGGAAGACCTCCTCAGGTTTAGCACATAGGCCTTGTGCAACCTGGGAGCAGAAATGCTTGAGATGGAAGGTTTCCTGAAGCAGTGAATTAGAGAAGTGCCTAGCAAGGCTACGCAGGGTGAAATAACTTCTGGAGCTAAGTCAGAGTGAGCTTGCCTGGATTTAATGAGGGACCCAAGGCTCGTGCCTGGTGTAGCAGGGCACTGCCAACTTTGAGCATTGCCAGTTCAAGAGTGCTAGCACTTGCAGTTCCACCACATGGTGATGTCTGTGCAAGCTGGGGATAAGAATAGTTTGGGAGAAAATAAGTCTTGTATATGTGTTTCCATAGGACTAATACTGTTTTATTTGTAAAAAGGCAAAACAAGCATTAGAAATTTCCCTTTAAATGCATTATTAAAAAAGCTGCAAGCTGTATAGAAGCGCTGCCACAGAGAATACCAGTGACTATGTCTGTTTGCATGAAAGCTGTTTTCATAGTCTCGCAGAAAATCAGGCTCTATCTCATAGTCATTAATACTTGATACTTAATGCAATGCCATTATCAAAACATGGGTACATGAGAGCAGAGCATTCTCTGCTCTCCCTTTCCTTGTCTAAGATGCTTCGCTTGGCTGTGATAGATGCTTCACTTGGCCACCCTTCCCTGGGGTTCCTCCTGTCCTGAGTTTTCAAACTCAGGGCTTATATCCTGACCTCAACTTCACACTGAAGCTGGAGGGAGAGCAGAACACTGGAACCCACAATCTCTGCCGTTAGAAAGTGGCCTACTGAATAGGTAATTTTACAGGCCCTTTTTGAGACATATGGCTTCCTTTGCAGATGTCTGAATTGTGATAGTCACAGCTGGTGTCATCTGTGAGGCTGACCCATCGCAGTCACAGCTGAGGCAATCAGGACATGTGGCCCCCTGATGTCAGCTCAAGAAAATGGAGCAAGATGGAGTTTCCCATGTTGTTCTACCTGACATTTGTTCGTTTGCAATGTTAATCATCAGTTCTAGATCTTTTACACTAAAATTGCATAAAGAGATGACAAGAACATTGTTTGCAAGAGTTATGTTTGCATTTCATCCCGTTCATCCTGCTCTTAAACATCAGCAGAATTTTGTGGCAAATAACACAGAGGCAAATCCTGTTCCTTTAAAATGTTTGCAAAGGAAAGTGACTTGGTGTAAAATTGCTGTGTTATCCCTGAAAATGTTTCTACATGCAAGTTCTGAGAAGTGTCTGTAATGACTAATGTCCTTCTGCTGCAGAGCTGTTCAAGAACCATTGTCCCTCAACATAAAATTGAAGACAAGTATAAAACAGGACTACTTGGATTAATGACAAGCTCCCTGTTGATAATTTTTTGAATTCTGTTTTATTGAGAAGAGTCCCTGTTAAGGTTTAGTCTTCAGTCTGATCTTGAAACAGAGCTTTTTGTCAGTGGAAGTTGCCTGTGGTGGCCCATCAGAGCTTGGTGCAAAATATATTTTCCTCAGTAGCTTTCTTCTCCACAGTCTGAGGATGTTTCTTCTTAAATCTGTGTGCTTTGAATTCCTCTGCAATTTCTGTGATTGTCTTTCCCTTTGTTTCTGGGAGGAACAGATATAGAAGAATCGATGAAGTGATCAGGACACCAATAAAGATGAGGAAGGAGAAAGGACCAAGAGCCATCTGCAGAGAAAAATAGAATATAATGAGTGATTTCCTTAATGACCCTTGTGCCTCTAGATTCTTGATTGTTGTTGAGCTGCTCCTATGAAATGAGGAACAAGGTGATTTTACAGAAGGAACGTTTATTTATCTTTTCAATATATTGGCAGCAGAAGATGTCTGAGGACTAAGGAAGTTTTCTTAGTAGATGTTCCTCATGTGTCACCAGCAATAAGGGATTTACAGAATTGATCATCCACAAAACATTGCATCTTCCTGACCAGGCCAGCTTAGAAAACCAGTTTACAACAAGACATTAAAAGAGAAGTCTAAATTAAATTACATACGATAACAAAGGGGAAAACCATTCCAGTGAAAGTGAATCCTAGCCATATGATGATCCCGCCAATTACAAAAGCAGAAGACCTTGCTGAGATGGTGAAGATTTCATTCATGACAGATGCAAAGGCTCCAGCTGAGGAAAAAACATAACAAGTGACAAAACACGTTATTGTGCAGTTTGTGTTCTCCTGGGGAGTTTGAGTTAACCTTCTTCCTCAAGTGAAAGACAGAGCAGATGTCATTGCTCAAACTCAGCCCCAGTAAGTCAGGGTGGGGGAGATCTGTAAGCAGCACAGCTGTCCCCATGTGAACTAGCCTACCAGCTTTCATTTATGGTCTGCAGAGAAAGATGGACATCCCTGAAGTGCAGTTACCTAAGATATATAGTTAAAATATGGAGATGAATCTTGCTTTAAGGGCCTGTTTCTCTCTATTGTCCATAAGAGTCAACTGTGTCCTGCTACCATGGAAATCGTTAGGTTTTGAAGACATTCATAGTCCTTGTATAAAAACCTTTACAATAATTACAGCCACCATTTAATATTAGAGAGTGTAATAACTTAGAGTAAATATTGGTCTTGAGTGAAACCAAAATAGTGAGCTGTAAGTTTGGTTCTGGCATTTCCACCACATGTAACTCAGTGACATTAAGAGAAGAAGAGAAGGGACGAAACAACACTAAGAGACAGAGCTCTGCATGCAGGCAGATACCATTTTTGAGTGGAGCTGAAATTCATAGGTGAATTGAAAAAGCTCAAATGTTTTTCAAGAGGCTCTCTGTGCCCTTGGGCACAGACAGAGATAAGGCAGATGAGTCTGTGTACACAGAACAACACTCACACCTTCTAAAACAGAGTCTGAATATCAGGATCTGAATTGTTTGAAGTCATTTCTTAAAGGAATTGTTTCTCAGGTCATTAATTCATCATAATTTGAGCTTCCCTCGATTTCCGTCAAAGCTATGCAGCGGAGTTATCACAATATATTCACATAGTTGAATTATGTTTCCATACATTCACAGCCTATGCTTATCCTGAACGATCCAAAGGTTTCCTCTTGCTGCTTATATTGTTTTACTTGCCTGGTCCCGTTCCATAGGCAATGATGAATAAGAAGATGAGAATAACATTGCAGTAACGCAGCCAAAAGAACTGATCCTAAACAAAGGGAAAAGGATGGAAGAGAATGATAATTAATTTGATGGTGATACGTGATGATCCTATAGCTGGGTCTGTTAAACAAATAACAAACTTCAAGCTAATTACGGCATGGTGAAAATTGTTTCTGATTTAACCTAATTATGTTATTCAGTTGTACAACTTCAGAGAAAAGTTTAATACTCTCATTAATTAGAAAACATCTGATTAAACAGATTAAAACAGAAAGAAATTAGAAGTTTATGGGCTGAGGCAAAGATTGCAGTGCAAGGTGAGTCAGTGGCTCCATGGCAACTGTGAGGTGGGATGTGGAGGAGCAGCTTTGTGTCGAGGTCTGGGACAAGGAGGAAGTTGGTGGCTGTGGGAAGTGCAGTGCACACAGTTCCTGGTGGAGGAGGCATGGGATAGCAAACGGGAAATAAGATGTCAGGGATGCCCTTCTAGAGATTTTAAGGACAGTGAAGCAAGACACAAGTGTGGTTTGAAGAAGTCAGGGAGGTGGAGGAAGGCTGTGCCAGACCAGTGGTTTTACCAAATGTTTTTCACTGACTCTTTAAAAGCCTGACTAAGAAAGATGAAGTGCAGAATGGACAAAGAAAGGAAAAAGGCCTTGCAAAAGAGGCTGTGAGCTTGTATTCACTAGACATTCAGTCCTGCGGCTGTGGGAGGTCAAAGCTAAGGCTGACATTCTGCCGAACTGCAAAAGGACTCACGATACAGGGCACCCCAAGAGAGGTATTTGCTTACACTCAGTAGAAGACTTATTTCCAAGAACACCAGTATTAGTGCCATCAGCAAATAACCACCCCAAAGGAGAATCCGACGTCCAAAACGATCAATAATGGAGCTCTGAGGAGTAGAAAATATTGGCATATTACTGGGAGCACGGTGAAGTCCAGCCATCAACCTGCCAACAGACCAGGCTCTTCTGCAGATCTTTTTAACAATTAAACCATTGGTCTCAGATCACTTACTCTACCGAGCTCCTTGCAATCAGCTTCTAATGTTAAGCACATTATTCCCCAAGCATTGCAGCTACTTTTTCATAAACATTGTAATCAACAGAAGCATGTTGTAAGTCCATTCATATATACATGTATAGAGAGATATACACACACATGCAAATGTATATAGGTATACATACATATATTTGTGTGTATATGTGTATGAACAAGTACACAGGTATATTTACATATGTTTGTGTATATGTGTTTGAATGACATTGAATTTATAGCTGCATAAATGAGAGAAATTCTTGTAAGAAATGGTGGAGAATGAAGCTGTAGAAGATAGGAAGAGTTTTGGAATAGAAAATCAAAACTATAAAAAGCACTTTACAGATTTGTGCAGTCCCACTGAAAATGCTCTTTGGTTCACATAGAGAATATTCATTTATTTTAAGAAAGAACAACTGAAATCACATTTACTTTAACCCTTAAAGCCCTAGCACGGTCTGACTTACACAGAAGACGATAGAGAAGAGCTCGGAGATCCCAACACCTAGAGATACATACGGGATTATGCTTTCCTGAAGGTTGGCTGTCCGGAAAATTTCAGAAGTGTAAAGGGTGATCTGGAAAATATGAGACATTTTAAAAAAGAAGCCTAGTCAATAGATGTGATTTGTGCTCATCCAGCATCACTTAGAACTAGTAGAGGTGGTATACCGGCTCGAGATGCGAAGAGCTGAAAGGCTAATGGGGATGACAAAAAGGGTTTTGAAGATCTAGAAGAAAAGAGGAGTTGAAAGGAGCATATTGCTAGTAGGATCTGACAGAAAGATCTAGTTATGGCAAAGAGAAAGCGGAAAAGGACAAGACAGGAGTGAAGAAAAAGAAAATG
The DNA here is from genome assembly GCA_013398735.1 of Nothocercus julius. Classification (NCBI taxonomy): domain Eukaryota; kingdom Metazoa; phylum Chordata; class Aves; order Tinamiformes; family Tinamidae; genus Nothocercus; species Nothocercus julius. Next base: position 111,018 of record VZSV01000177.1, on the reverse strand, counting down.
GTACCTCATCAGTAGCTGCTACTCATGTGCACAGTTATCCTAACAGCTAATTCTGTAGCCTTTTTACAGAAAATAAGCAAAAGCTGCTCATTCCAAAAGCCTGTGATGAAGTGGGCATCGTTTCCATGTCTTAACAGAGCACAGTGCTGAATTACTGCCCTTTGTTTACTAGATCTAAGTAGATCCAAGTGTGGAAGTGAGGTGTACTCAACTGCACCCAAGCCACAGAGCTGGAGACTCAGTAAAAGGAGGAACAAGATGCCCAGCTGCTGACGCAGAGATGGTTCTTTCAGCAGCTCTAGGACATTCATGATTTTGATGCCTTTTGTTGCAGCTCTTTCCTTCAACATGTCATCAAACTCGGTGTGATAATTTCCTTCTCCCCAGAGTTGCTTCATGGCTACAGAAGAGACACAATGGAATATGATGCTCTAGCATTTGATTCACTCACAGCACAGTTTTGTATTTTCCAACTTTTAATGGCTTATTAATCATTAGCAATTCAGTCCATGCTTTAATGTATCAGTCATTGAAGAAAGAACTATAATGTTACTCTTTGTCTGGAGTAACATTATTCTATGTTACAATCTTTACAAGATCTTTAATCATGTAATTATCAAGAAAACTTTAGCTGACCACAAGCCATAATTCCTTCTATTAAGTTCAAATTCCGAAGAGTTGAGTATAACAAATTAAGCATTGAAAGTTTTATTTTACCTTTCAAGCAACCCTTCTGGTCTCCTTTTTGCAACAGAAGGTAGGGAGGGGACTCGGGAAAGAACGGCAAAAAGAGCAGCTGAATCAATGCCACCAGCCCAGAGAAGGACAAGAGCACGTTCCACAGGTCTTCAGTTCCTAATAGATCTCTACAGAAAGTTTATAAGGGTTTATTTACAGTCCAATACAATTATATTCTATAACTAGTTTGAGGAATGTTTTGAATTCCGGACTAGCTAAATAGAAACAAAGAGAGAGACAGAGAGACCTAGAAAGGACTAGGAAGAGAAAATAGGCCAATACCCTAGTTCTACCGCATAATTGAGATTTTTTTTTCTCATCATTTGAAAGTTTTCTAAAAATCAGTGGAGTTTGAATAGTCCCACAGCAGCTCTGTGAATCAACAAGGCAATTCTGCATGAGGCAATGAAGAAATTATTATCAATAGCAGATCCCAAATGCTTATTAAGAATGTTTACATAGAATTATTAACTTCAAAGGAGAGACAGGCACCTCAAAGATGGATTCATCCCTTCTGTGACTAACAGCAGAAACTCTGTGGCAAGAGAAACATGGCTTTCCTTTTTGGCAGATGTGGAAAAGCAAAGTAAAATCCTACCCTTAGCATGTGTCTGTCTCCTTGTTCCACCTCTAGGATGGGGAGGACAGCACTTTCCTCACAGAAGTGTAAGGAAGACAGTTCTATAGAAAATAGGATGAGAAGGAGCAGTATAAGTACCGCAATCCAAGAATTCTTGCTACAGTTTTTCCTAGTGCAAGAAACACAGAGGAGGTCACGTTTACAAATCCACGCAACTTCTTAGGTGAGATCTCTCCTGCGTACTGCACATGGGCATTCATATGTATTCCTTGAAAGAGAAGAAGACACAGGAGAGCATTAAGCTGTGGAAAGCAAGGGGTAGGCTCTGCTTCCCATTTCACATTCAGCCAAAGGTAGTTTTCTCCTGTTTCCTCTGAACTGTGTGCTGTGTATCCTCCAAAATAAGTAGGCTGAAAGATGATCTCTTAACTGCAAACAATGTGTTTAGCTAGTTCACCAAATACCTCTCTCAGCAAGACCTAGTGAAGGCAAAGGATGGCTCATTATTATACTGTCCCTGCCCAGGGGACAAACTAGACCATGGATTTCTGTGGCCAGTTGTCGCAAAGTGAGGCATGATCTTACCTTTTCCTAATCTGTTCCTTGCTCCATGGAGTTACTGTGCATCCTCCCAGCAGGAAGATTTCTGTATCAACCCCAAAGAAGTCATATTACCAGGAGTAGCAGGGAGTCCTACCAGCACAGATGCCCTCGAGGAAGCGCCCGATCAGGATCATCTCAAAAGATTTGGCTCTCCTACTGAAACCGGTGTTCAGTGTGGCTACTATGAGGACCAGATCATTGAACAGCAGACATTTTTTCCTGCAAGAGCAAACAAGATATGGGTATGTTTCAGGTTTTTCGTCTCTAACTAACTTTCATCTTTAGAGATGCTTTTTCATCTCTAACTAATGTCTGTCTATTTTCCTCTGGATTTAGAGGCTAAGCCATGGCCATGTGTAAATTCACTGCTTATAGGGAACCTTTTCTGATTACGGAAAGCCAGGATGTCTTTCCAGGAGAGTGGAAAGGTGAGAGCTCGACTCCTCTTTTCTCTACTAAGCTCATGTGAACACACCATGGTGCTCAACTTCACTGAAACTTTGACTGTCCTCATGGAGAACTGAACTTGGAGAATTCTGCACTGCTGCACTAAGGCCTAGTAAAGAAACTTCAGAGATGAATTCTTTACTAGAAGTGCAACAAAAATACAGAAGCAGTGTGGCATCAAAAATTATGAAGAGGGAATCAGAAACATGCAAATTCTCGTCTTTCTCACGGACCTGGGTGTAGTTAAACACACTGAGTAGACTTAGTTCTGCATGGATAGTTGGCAATGAGAATTCCCACATCCATTGTTATAGATGAATGATGCTTTTTTAATTGCCTTCCTTGTTACATCCTTGGTTAATGAGCTGTGGGGAAATATACTTACTTGCCGTATTTTACAGTCAGGTACCCACTACACAGACACCCTATCATGCCACCCACACCGTACATAGACACAATGAAGGACCACAGCAACGTGAGCGTCTCCTGGTGCAGCACAGTGCTGTATCTCTCCAGCCAGGTTTCATTGATAAACTTCTGAACGTACTGGGACAGAAAAGGAGATTTTCAATTACTCTGAGGCACTATCACAGCAGTTCTTCATTATGTTTACAACAAAAATTGAGAACAATAGTCATTACGTAAAGCACAACTGTGAGACTCTTGTTAACAAATTAGGATTGATATTATCTGCAAATTCAAAAAAATGTGGCTTATTACCACTTAATGTGTCAACAGATCAGTTTGGAGCAACTCCTGGTCTCTAGGACGGAGAGCAATGGAGTCTGCCAAGGAGGGGAAGGTGTTACATACACCCTGCTGAAGTGATAATGCTGAAAACGATTGCCACTTTCGTTAGTACCGCGTACAATTAAATGTACAGCTTGTGGAAACAGGAGTCACAACATTGTACCTGCCTTTGTACCTCAGTCTGGACAAGATGTAGTATTAATTTAGCGGAATGAATACATTATTTCAAAGCAGAGATTTTCTTTTAAGTGGAGACAGCCAAAGTTAAGATTCATCTCACACAGTTTAAACAGCAAAAGAAGCTGTTGAAAAAATTGATTGGACTGTTTGGTCTGTTGAATCCTGGTTTTCTCACACTAAAATGTTAGGATTTTTTACTGCTTCTTGTGAAGTTTTTGAGTTCAAGTTGGAGAAATAAAGAGAGGAAAGGCTGAACTGAAAGTTGAGTTTTGGTTAGCTAGGTCTAACCTTTTTCTCCATGGCATAATCTTTAAGCAGTGTGCTTCAGAGTGTTGTTTTCACACATTGCCACACATGCTTAACAGTACATGCTTCTCTAACAAAACATGTTAGAGATGGTTTAGAAAAGAAAAAAACTTAGCTTAAAGAACGAATTCCTCCATTCAGCTATAGGTCACAGCAGGGATACGGGTGGTTTGCCAGTTTTCTCAGCCTTTCTGATTATCTGTGGGAACATTGCCTTTGGAGTACAGCTCCTAATGCTCTTGCAGACTTCCTTTGACACTGGATAGTATGGGATTGGAAAGATCTGGGAATAAACTCACAGAGCGACACCTGCCAGGTTTTCTAGAGCATCTTCAAAGTGTTAGGCCTAGCCCCATGAAAAACAGATATGAATATGATTAGACATGAAGGCTCCGCTTACCGGGGAAGCATAATTCATCACAGACATTTGAAAACCTGTTAGGTGGGTTCCCCCAATTCCTAGCACCAAAATCATTGGTAGTAGCTTGCGGTATTGAACCTGCCAAAGATGATGAAACACATCTTATCAGTTCATAGTAGTTCATCATAAACAAGTTAAGTTCATGAGAGTTTGTGTCTTTACACTTCTGTGGTTAAGAAAACTTTATAATGCAAAAACCCCTCTTAAATTCTTCAAAAAATAAAATTGCTTGGAAATGGCAGAGATGCAGACCTACAGATTTCTTTTGTGTTCTTCTTGTTATTGACATACTGGAAGGATCTGGGGTCTAATTCTGTTAGTTTTCCCACAGAAGTTTAAAAAATATAAAATCCCATTTCAAATAATTTGTGTTTGCTTTTGTGCTAGTAAGAACCCATAACTTTCTTGATTCCTTTTTTACTTTCAACCTCGTCTCTTCAGAGACTCTGTTCATCAGTTTCCAGAGAGAAATCAAGTTTGCCCTCTTAAAAATATCCTTTTTTTAGCCTCATTTTTATTATATATTATATATAATATATTCAGATCATGCACTTGAGTGACCCCTATTTGGAAAGGAAACCAGCTGTACTCCCATAACATACACTGAAGTTCAGGGCACTCTTCACAAGCACATAAATTTTCAGGCATTTCATCAAGTTGCACTCTAAAGAGAAGAGGATCCTCAAATATCCTTACGGGTGCAGCGTGGTAGGATTGTTTTTTTTGTCTTTCTCTTGCTATTATTCTGTGTCTTGATCAAAATGCTTTTTCTTCCTTAGTTTCCCAGGTCCACTCTTAAACTTCTTCCAGTCTTTTGTACTTCTGACTATTTCCTGGAGACACTGTGTAGTCGGGGTGTCCTCTCAGGCTGACGGAGAGGCGTCTCACCACACACAGCGCTCCAGTTTTCCCTCCCTGCGTTAGTGCCGATCCCCTCACTGGGCTAGGCTCCCTTTTCATCCATCACTTCCCTCTTACTGCTGGATGTGTGTTGTCCCCAGCAAGTGCTCTCTTGTCCATTTTTGATAAAAGCATAGATTGCTTCCGTTGCTGCAGTCTTTAAAGAGGTCCAAGTGTCCTGTGCTGCTGTTAGTAACTAGGGCTAGGAAAGAAGAAGCTGGATACTCACCAGGTCTGAGAGGAAACCAGCCATTTCCTCTTGAAAACCTGCCTGCTCTGGGAGCTCTTGTCAAGTCTGTCAGGTGAGTGATCAGTTTTCTAAGCTTTGATTATAAGAAGCTGGGATCATAGCACAGAGGTTAAATTTTAACTGCTTGGCTTTTAGTAAATTATGGTTTTGCCCTACACTGGCCAGGGATTTTTCTTGACGGTTTAATTATTTTAAGGCCCAGATCTGCCAAGCTATTACACCATAGGTAAATGTTTATCCTTCGTGCCTCTGGAGTGCTCCCACTTATTTGCACTGCCTAAATGAATGAGCTTCCTTGTTACAGGGATGTATTTGGATGCTCAGATGAGCAATGTGACATTGCTCTGAGGGTACTTTGCCTGACTGACAGAGTGCCTTGGGTGTTCAAGTTTACAACCGACCTGGCAATCTTTTTTTAGAAGAGGTCCATGGAGAAACCCTGTACTGTCCGTTCCCGCCCTGGGAAGCAGGAGTGGAGAGTCAGGTGATACTATCAGCTTTCTTTTGGGGCAGTGGGCTCCTTTTTCACCTGACACACATCTTGGGCAGCAGATGTTTTCCTCCTGTCCAGCCCACTACAAAGTTAATCTAGTAGTTGAGCTTTATTGCTTATTTATTTTCATACTGTAGGATTTGCACATTGCTTGGAATGATTTATCTTTTTCCCAAATTGCAGAACGTGAGCAGTTGGCCTGGGGAAGAGCCTTAGACCTAGCCACACTCAGTTCTTGATAGAGGGTCACACTGTTTACTGCACTACCGAGGAGCCTCACTGCTACCCATTTATCCGTGGCGATGGTCTGGTGTGTGCCAGGGCAGAACTCATTCTCTTCTGGTTTGAGGTTTCATTTTCAATTCTTCCATCCATTTTGAATCAACCAAAGGCCTGATGAGATGCAGAGGATGTAAGTTAACACTGGCTTCCTTTCAGCTCCTGTATTTTACGTATTTACTTTCTTAGAAATGTTTTTGCCGTGTAACGTTCTGTACTGCATTAGATACGACGTACTTCACTCCATATTGCAAATATTCAGCTGATGAGGCTTAGTTCCAGCAGAGGAAGTGGGAAGGAGGGGTTACAGCCCTGAAGTCAGCAGGAGTTTGGCTCTGGAGCTCCCTGACAGGATTCAGGAACACGGTGCTGGCCCCTTCCTGCTGCTTCTCACATGTCAGTCGCTGTGAGGCCAGCAAGATGCTGTCCCTTGAGCTGTGTCCCTGCTAGCCTGGAGGGAGCGTGATGAGTCACACCTTGACCTTTCTCCTGTCCCACTAACATTCCCTCTCCAAACTCCCTGCCTGGCTATCTCCTTGCATGCCAGGAGAGTGAAATAATTAAAGCTGATTTTTTCTTCTTTCCACCCAGTGTATTTTCATCCTCCCTAAAATTCTTATCAGTTCCACGGCATTTGTAGCGACGTATTTCGTTCCTTCCTTTCTCAGCGCATCTCCTCAAGGATTCTAACTTCTTCTAACAGCCCCAAATACACCTTTCTCTGCAAATACTACTGCAAGTAACCCTTTCCTTATTTACTTTTTTTCTTGCTTCTTACAAAATCTGCCTCTCAGTCTCTAATTGCTTCAACATTGGCATTCCCCTCAGATACAGATTTTCACAGAATCATACATTCTTTATTTTGCAGTAATGGGGACAAGCTCAGCCAGACTGTGCTGCTGTCCTCAGTCCCCTCTTGGGGATGCAGATCTCATCCGCCAGGCACAGCTGGACAGGATCAGGCCAGAGCTCTGTCCACCTGAGTATCCCAGATCTAGCAGGACTAAATAGCTGTTGTAGGCAAAAAAATAACAACGGCAACAACAACGGGCTGAGTGTGCAGTGGTTCCTTCACTTGTATGTGTCCCCAGGCTCCAGTGATGCCCAGTCCTGGCACTCCAGAGCTGAAGTGCTTAGTAGAATTCTCATTTATTTTCCTAAGGAAAAGGAAAGAATAGGTCTTCCCACCTAGGAGTTGAACACTACTAAAAAATGTACTTATTCCAGACCCAATATGTAGCTCACCTGATGCCCTCAGCATTGAGAGGTTAAGTTTTCAAAGATGCCATGAATTGCACTTGTATAATCCAGGACAGCAAATAGATGCACTGAGGATTCACAAGTCCTAATTTAACTTGTATTCCAAATCCATTCTAGTTTGTGGCAGTGTTAATGATTTATAATGTTTCCCCAATTCCAGGCAATATTTACTGGTACAGGGGAAGCAGGCGACAAGTCAAGCGTGCTCAACAAAGCCTCACTGTAGAAACACAGGGATAAGGATATGAGTCAGCATTAAAACTGGTGTATCATTTAATGGGAGCCAACAAGGAATGACACTGGATCGGAGAGACAGGCACTGATCTCTCGTAGGAAACCTTCTTAGCTTTTTAGTGTATTTTAGGACTTTCAAAAATTCATCACCAGGAGCCAGTGAGGTTCCTAGCAAAGGCTGTTTTAATAAAGAAAGCCTTAGTTAATCCTTTCTTTTCAAAATACTTTACATGGTTCTTCTCTTCCCTTCCTTTTCCCATCCCTCTCTTGTCCTGTTTTTTTTTTTTAACAAGGAGCAGAATATACGTTAGTTCTTGCTGTGTGCTGTGCAAGCCATGGTCTCCAGCCCAGAATTGTCTCTCTTGGCACTGCTACAAGCATCATTAGAGGATAGTGTAAAGATAAAACAAAAGGAGCCCTGGGGCTGCCAAAGAAGATGCCACTCAACATTCACATCTTTTTTTTTTCAAGTTTTATTGCTTTGTGCAGCATCTACAATGGTTTGTTGCTGAGGTCTCATTTCCAGAACAAGACAGATGCAGGATTCCTTGGCCTGGACACTGCACTCCCAGAAACTGGGTTTTTCTGCATCCCTGACTATTCAATCCAGGTATCATCACTGAGATGTGTTTTTCTAGTCCCTGCTTTTTTATTTCTTTTCAGCAAATTGCAATGCGTGACAAAAAAGTGTATGTCATGTTGTAGAGCAATGTAGACAAAAAAGTGAGGCTCCGAATACATGGAGTATTTGGAGAACCAGGGGGACAATCAACACTCAGCCATTCAGACTGGGTTCCCTAGGAGAGGAACAAGTTTTTTTGGTCTCATCGCTACCAGCAGGTCCTGGGAACCAAATCCCACAGAAATCCAGTGTTCCTTGTCTCCCACATCAAACAGAAAGTAGTAGGAGATATGTTAAATAGTCATGTTGATGATGAAGGAAAAACTATCCACTGTGGATTAGCCCACTCATGCTTTCCTGCATCCCTCTCTTGCTCGGCGGTCCCCACAGCTGTGCCTGCTTTCAGCTGGCATGGCCCTGCTGAACCGAATGGAAGAATCTCAAAAATCTGGGCAAGGTACCTGGATACCAAGCAAGAGGCCTGGCTAGAAGTAGCAGGTTGTCCTTGCATGCTTCTCTGTCACAGTGTCTCCTTTATGTGTCTCCTTTCTACCAGGTCTTTACATCTCCTTTACACCATTTTCTTCAGATGTAGCAATAACTTCTGTCCAAAAAAAGATGAATGTCACCAGCTTGATAAGACCATACTGCAGCTCGCAGAAATCTGATCACAAGCAGCCCGAGAAATTCCTGCTTGCCCCAGTACCACGTGCTTGCCCACAGGTTTAGTTCAGAGAGGAGGAAATACTGCATAGTGATCATGTCTGCTGACAGGCACAGTACTCGTCGTCGTCTTCTTGGTAATGACAGCAGGTCCTGTGTTTTCTGTCTAAACAGCTGCTAAGTTACAGGGCCTGATAAACATCTTGTTTCTTTGTACACCGTGTATCTTTTTTTTTTTTTAATTTCTGCAAGGGATTTCACTTGGCTCAAATTTCACAAGTTGGAGAGAGATCCCAAGCTCATTCTGTGCCCGGCACAGCAGTCAATATTTTGTAATACATATTTTTGCCATGTGTGGGCCAACAGACCCTTTTGCTTGATGAGGCTTCTGGGCACTATCTTAAGGAAAGAGAAACCTGTCAGTCCAAGAGCAGAGAGTTCCTTATTAAAGTCTTGTGGCGACCATCACAGAGCTGTCGTTTTGCCGTAGGGCCGACTGCCTCCTCTTCCCGCGGTAGTTCAGGTGGTTGAAATCCTCCATAATCTGCAGCATGGTCTTGCCTTTGGTCTCCGGCATTACCAGGTAGACAAAGACAGCCATGGACAGGCAGTATGCAAAGAAAATGATGAAACAGAAACTACCAAGACCTTCCTACAGCAGAGGAAACAGAAGAAAAAAAAAATGTTTAAGATAAATTGTATAGTGTTTCTTTCTCCTTTTGTGCTATGGAGTTCCTGGTTTTGTATTTACTGAAAAACCTGACCAGAGACTCAACTGATGTAAATCCTGTTAGCTACCACCTGAGGGGTGGTGCTCAATGTTAAGTTGGACTAATTCTCCTTTCTTGTTTTAGTCAAGAAAGCCACGTGCTCAGCAGACACTGCATGTGAGTGCTTAGCTATTTGGAGACATTCTGAGTTACATTTCTGTTGCTCTCCCTTTCTGCTCTGTCCTCCTCAGTCGGGGCTGGAATGGGGAAGGGATGTAGAGCGTTAACGCTGTCCCTCCTTGCACAGTCGCACAACTGTAAGGGCTCCAGCTTCCCTTCTGCCTGCGAGCAATGGATGAGGTGTCTGGAAAAGTACAAACTTGTCCATTTTCCACATTAATCCCAAAGGTGATGCAGGGAGGGAAAAGAAGGAAGCCTCTCATGAGGCTCAAATGACTTCTGGAGTGCTGGTGCCTGATTCACCCCTTCCATGTTTCCCAGTCACTCTCTAACCGTGCAGAGTTAGTGACATTTTGTGGGTTTTTTTTGCTAGACTTTGGCTAGATATCTAGAGAGATAGAAAGAGAAAGAAAGGCCAGAACCGAATGGAATTAATTTGGGCTCAGTCCTTTGCATGAAGTGCTGAAACAGGGGAATCCAAGGCAGGTTCAGGGTTCAAGATGGGTTCACCACTCCCCAAACTGAAACAAAACAGCCTGCTTTGCTTACCACAATAAAAGGGAACACAAGTCCAAGGAAGAAGAGTTGGATCCAGTTTGTGACACCACTTAAAACATAAGCAGCTGGTCTGTATGACTGAATAAATAGTTCTGTAGGCAAGGGGCATATCACTCCAGCTGAAAAAAATATTGGAGAAAAAAAGGAAAATTTAGAAATTTTGAAAGAAGCTTCTATATCTGAATGTTTTATATTTCTATGGAAGCTAATGGTTTTAGCTGCCCTGGAAATGTTTGAGGTGATGCTTGGTTTTGAGGGATGAGGGCAGGTAGGAATGTGTGTGAAATGGAGTTTTACCTCTTACCACAGTCTGGGGTAGTCTGCAGATAGGAATATCTGCCCCACACTGACACAGGAGTGTGGATTTGCACTGACTATGGAACAGCTGTGCTCGGGATCTTTCCTAAAAGCTGCTGTGAGGGAGGAAGGGATGTAGGAAACTGTTCCAGTATGAAATACCTACCTACAATGCCAAAGCTCATGATGAAGGTAAAGATGAGTGCAACAGAGCAGTAGGGTACCCAGGAGAAGGAGTCCTATGGTGGGAAACCGCAAGCAAATAAAATAGGAAATTAAAAACTTTTTCATACAGTTTCATTAGAAACAGGGTCAGTCTGCAGCGTTGCTAAACTTGTAAATACTAAACGTGCATCCGTATCACCCATCTCAGTACAATGGTTAGAGAAATAAAACTTCTGTTCCCGCTAAAAGGTGATTTGGGGAGGTGGGATTAGAAGTGTTATCAGCCGTAGAATAAAACACGAAGATGCGCCGCTCTGTTCACATGCACAAGAGGGGTCTTACCTGCAGTGAAAGCGTGGCAGTGAGGAGCCCTAAAGCCAACGTCATAACTGTGTAGCTTTTCCATAGCAGCACCTTCCTCCCCGCACGCTCGATTAGGAAACCCTGAAACCAAGAGGGCATCTTGTCAGCCCCAGCACAGGCAGGAAAGATGCTCCTGAGCTGCTCCCGTAGCGGCTGTCGCCGGAGGGCTCTCTGGGGAGCCGGGGACACGGGTAGTGCTGGGAGGGAGAGTGAAGTATCCAGGTGGCTGGGCAGGGCAAGGAGCTGCAGACAGGAGGTGCAGGGCAGCAAGAGCATTGCCTGGGTGGGAGGGTCTGGGATGGGCAAGGGATGACGAGGAGCCTGGGGGTGAGGGAGGCCAGTGAGGTGGAAGGGCCTGCGCTCCTCATTGCCATGAACCCTACAGCCAAGCAGACTGCACAGAAAGGGATGCGGGTGCCCAAGGGGGTCTCAGGCTGTCAATCTGCTGCATGATGTTAGGGGAAAAGCTCCTGTTCTATCAAATGGATACAAATGTTCATGTCTGCAAAGTGCATGGAGACATTTTTGTGTGAGAGGTGCAGAGTACTGCTGTTATTTTGTTGTGCAAGTTTGATTCCTGAAGCCTGATTGTGAAGATTGAAATAGAACATGCGTTACAGCTGAAAGAAGTTCTGCTGAAATTCACTTACACAGAGAATGGTGGTGAAGATCTCTGTGATTCCAACTCCCAGGGAGACGTAGCGGGTTTGCGCAGGGGGGATTCCAGCCTTTATGAAGACATTGTATGCATAAAAGTAAACCTGGAAAGAACAGAAGTGTGTGAAGGTTGCACCCCTGTGGTCATGTTTACACTAGCTTATACAGTAGCTTCGCCCTTCGTTGCCTGAAAATAGCTACTCAGACCTTAACAAATGAGAAAAGCTTCTCCTCGGTCCCAGGAAATATCCTCAGTGTCTTCATGAAGCTCATTTAAGCAGAAGAGGTTTTACTAGTGTCTCCTGTAGTTGTTCAGGATGAGGGAAATGCAGAGATAAGACAGCACTCTCTAAGCAAATGGTTTAAATAATCCTTCTACATAATCTTTAAAATCTTCCAGTGTTTTGATGGTGTTAATTTTTCAGGTGTAAGTACCTAAAGCATAAGGTGTGATTATGCTAAATTTCTACCTGTTCTTCTTGACATAATACTGCTGCACTAGTGGGGATAAAAAGGAGTTTTATAAATCTTCAAATCTTTCTGAATTGGCAAAATTTATTTGGAATTTGAAACTTTAATTCTTTGTGTATAAGCTCATTTTATACAATAACTATTCCAGTATAGACATATATGGATTCTTTTTTTCCCAGAGAAAAGGTATATTAGAGAGTAACCATGAAAAGCATTCCTGAGATGTTTTAATTTTCTCCACACCAAGCATTGTAAGTTGAGAAAAATGCAAAGCTAGAGAATATTTTAAGAAACCAAAACAAGAAGAAAGTATAGAAACAATGTCACTGCACACAGGAAACCAGACTCAGTTTATGATGAAATACCAACTAATTTCCATCACTGCATTTTGGAGTTTGGCATCTCTGAGGAGGCTACAATCTTCTTTACAGAGACAGCAGAGTTCACTTTTTGCCAAGAAGCTGCAAGAGTCTAGAAAGAAGAGAGAAGCTGTGCACCTACCACGTTGACTCCAATTAGCTGCATGCATGAGGAGACGAGGAAGAGAGTGATGAGCTGCCAGCGCACAGCTCTGTCCCGGAAAAGATCACAGACGCTCTTAGCCTTCTCCCCATTGATGGCTTTTTGCTCTGCCATCATGTCGTCTATCTCCGCTGTGTGGTCACCATCTCCCCAGAGCTGCTTCACAGCTGGAGGAGAGACAGAGAGAGGGATGATCCATAGTCCCAGCAGCAGCCCAGACACTAGTTTGGAGGATGATGTCCTGCCTTGGAAGAGTGTTTCTCATTTCAGCTTCAGACTCCTTCCTCGTGTGAACCTCCCCAGAGGTTTGACATAAGCTTCAGTGTAGACCCTGTTCAGTGTAGACCGGTTCATTCCTATCGATTTTTATCCATAAATCTTAACTGCAACCTTACCAATGGCCAAGAGCTCCTTGTGGTGATATGGCATGACCACAAAGAGCATCTCTTTCTTACAGCCAGAGTATACTGTATCCAATCTGTACTGAGGAAAATACGAGTTCTGTGTGATCATGTGCCTGGCAGAAGACAAGAGAAGAACTAGTGCCAAGGGAACATGAGTACTGAAGCAGAAGAGACCTTCTCCAGGCAAAGCTGGAGGTGCTTTCCAGCTGAAAGGCCAGGAGTTCCCAGCTGCACATCTCTTGCTTTTGCAGGGTTTATGCAGGACTTCATTATGGCAATTTCCAGTTTCTGGAAAATTTCTGCTGAAATGAGTGCTATGTGGCCCATTCCTTACCTTTGATGCATCCCTCTTTGTCCTTCTTGTCGATGAGCAGGTAGCGGGGGGAATCTGGGAAGAACGGGAGCGTGAGAAGCTGGACGAGGGCAGGGAGCGCGTTGGCTGCCATGAGAACGGGCCAGAGAGTGTCTACTCCGAGGGCTTCTCTGAAACGAGAGCAGCAGACGGGAGAAGCTGAGAAACTGAGAGCTCTGGCCATGCAAGGACATGCAAAGAGAGGGCTCCCTCAGCCCTGCTGTGTGGCCTGGCAGCTGCCACCTACAAGTGTCTGGCTTTTCTTAGCCCAAGAAATCAAAAATCCCAAAGGGAGGATAAAGTGAGTCAAGTGCTGCTACTGGCAACACAGCAGTTACGTAGGGATTCCACCATGTTCCCCTGTTGCTCAGTGAGGAGTGCAGAACACTGTAATGGAGCAGCCTAATTGCATCCTCCAAAAACAGCTGAGGGCCCAAGAGAGAACAGCAAGAGTCATGACACATGTGCTAAAGAAAGACCCCAAAATAGCTGAGCTCTCTGCTTCTGATCCAGAACTTCTCCAGTTACAGCGAGGATGGCATCCAGGGGTTAGCAGCTTGGTATCTGCTGACCTGAACAGCAGCTGCTGTGTCTGTTGCAACTTTATGTTCACTGTGACAGGAATGAAATGTCCTCTGGGAAAAGAAGGGACCAAGGGATCTTTGGTGCAGTGCAGACAGAAGGAGCATGTGCTGAGGGGAAGGAATCCACCATACGGTTTTGTATTTGCCTGTGTGTCTAATGGATGCGTGTGCTGATTTGTGTGTATTATAAATAAATAAATAAATAAATAAATAAATAAATAAGACATTCTCCCTTTCTTCCTAAAAGTAAAAAGTAAAGCTCAGTTCTCAAAAGCTGATTTTGTTTCAAACCTACCAAAAATAATGAAAAGGTTTTCATCTCTACTTTGTTCTACCTTCGATATGAAGCAATATAGGTCTTCGGGATTAAAGGTTTGATGTAATTTCTGTCTCCCATTTACCTAAGCCAAGAGTTTAGACTTAGCTGATTCAGACTGGCTGCCTAGGAGACTCTGCAAGCACTTCAAACACACATCTAAAAAAGGTCGCAGAGTTGCCTGTGCATAGAGATAAGCCTGTGTTTAGTAAGAAGCCTTACCTGAGACCCAGAGCAAATCCTACAAACTTCCCCATGGCGATGGCAGTGGAAGCTGTTATGGCAATGGCCCCGCGCAGCTTCTGAGGGGCACATTCCCCAATGTACAGGTTGTGGATGCTCAGAGCTAAGCCTGCAGTGACTCCAGAAACCATTCTTCCAATGATGATCATCTCAAAGGATCCACACAGCCGGCTGAGTCCCATCAGCGCCGAGCTCAGCAGAGCGGGGATGTTGGTGAGCAGCATCGCCTTCTTCCTGTGAGCGTAAAGCACTCAGTGCCTGAGAGAAGGGCACGGATCGTACAGTGGTTGAGGACTTTGTGCCAGATTTCAGGTTCAGCCACAGCGAAGCAGAGGGGGAGTGGGAATGGTGAAAGTCTGCTGTGGACTGAAAAGCTCCTTGGAGCTTTTGGTGCCTCTGGTACTCTATGGGAGTACCTATGGGAGTATATACTCTATGGGAGCTACTACACTGGAGAGCAAGCTTTGTGAACAGTTGTCTGTGAAATTCACTTTAAAATGCATGCAATCTGACAATGATTTCTCTGAAGTGTCTTTCCTTTGGAATTTACAAGGGTCGGGGCATGATTTTCATTCTGATCTTTGGCAGCCTTTACTATTCTATTTCTTCATCTTTGACCTGAAGCAGCTCTGGGCTGTCGGCACTACCACTTTACACTGCTTTTGCAGGTGCAGAGAGAGTAATGTGATCGTTATTCCTACCTTCCAAATCTGACTAAGAAGTATCCAGCAGGCATGGATCCCAGGAGCCCACCGATGCTGTAAATGGACACAATGAAGGACCACATCAAGGTAATTATCTCTTCACTGGGAGAAGAGCCGTATCGTTTCAGCCAGGTCTCGTGGATGAAACTTTTGATGTACTTTGAAAGAAAAACAGAAACCAGCGGACTTAGTCAACATGTTGTCTCATAATTGCAATCTTTTTCACTTTTCTTACCTACTTGTATTTTTTGATACATTTCTGTCAACACCTTTATTGAAATCTTAGCCCCAGTGAAATCAAAAGAAATTTTGCCACATGCATTCCTGGAGTCAACATTTTAACAACAAGGTGCAGTAGGCCACAGTAAATATCAGTGTTAAATATCAATTATGAGTATCATTGAACGAGTGGCAACTTGATCTTCTGTTTATCTGCTAAACCCTGATCTTCCCCTCCATTCCCACTTGTCCATCTGTCTTGTCCACCGGCTGCATCCTGTCTGATGCCTTGGGTGAAGTGCAGGCCTCCCTCGAGCCACAGGGCAGAACTTCAGCTGACCTCCACGAGGTCGGGTTTGCCCCTCGATGTGGACAGTTGTGAGGTCTGTCTGGCCTACTGTTTGTAACATCCCAGGCTGCTCATTCTCGATGATGTCTCAGGTGCTGAGATGAGCTCGCCAGGACCCTCAGCACCAGATCACCAATGTAGCGACAGACACCTCTCCAGATTGTTCTGCTGTGGGTATCAGTGCCCTCAGCTCTAGGGCAACAGCCACCCCTGCCCTTTTTTGCCTTCCAGATAGTCACTCAGACCGAGGGCGTGTAGCCAAGGACATGGTATGAAGGGTATCCTGAGCATGGGAAAGAGGAGAACGTCGTGCCAACAATACAGCACAGCAGTGGGAAGGGGACTGACTTGGTAGATTCTCCCCTTTCCCAATTTTGTGACACTAGGTAGACAGAAGTTAAAAACCAATGAAACACAAAGTGACAGGAGTTAATCTGAGAATGAAGAAAGCACTAGGAGTTAGTACTGAGAGCAGAAGCAGGAAGCTATCTGAGTGCATAGAGAGGCAGGAAGACATTGGGAAGACATTGAAATCCATGCTGGGAGTTCATTTTAGCAGTTGTCCGTGCTTACCTCAGCAGGAGAATTGATAATGGACACCTGTAACCCATAATGGAAAGTTCCACCAATGCCCAGGACCAAAGTCAGGAGGAAGAGGTTGCAGCTCATTTTCTGGCAGAAAGAAACAACAACAAATGGAGGTAAGGCAAATACTGTGGCACGTCCCAAACTGTCTTCCTGGTTTTCCTGTGGGAGCTCTTGCAGCTTGAGCAACACCACACACCTGCTTCATCCAGGACTGAGAAGGCAGTGCACAAAGTACAGCTGCTAAAGCACAGGACAGAGAGAAATTTGTAGGAAGGAGAGACAAAGCTGTCTCAGATCCCAGTGACACATTTGAGTGCTTCTGGCTTTGGCTTTGGGCATGGGAACCTGTGCTATCCCAGGTCACTAGCCTGGGAGCATGGTGCAATGTGCAAGCATCATGTGCACGCCCTCCATCTGTTTATCCTTCCTTCTTGCCCACTTGTCTAACTTAACTGGGTGTTTTGCAGTGTGCATTGGCTGAGACTGGATAAACATTTGGGGTTTGAAGGGCATTCCTGGTTTCACAGGTCATTCACCCTTCCTTAGAATTGTATCTCTCAGGAGACTTTACCCCAAATATACTTCTCCCAGCCATGTATAGTGCATCCCTGCCCCTCGAAGGGCTCGCTGCTTGTTGCTGAGTGTCCTAGTGATCCTGCATCCTGCAGGCCGCGCTTTTCTCTCTACAACTGGTCTTGTCCAAGCCAGCGCCAAGCAATGACCGGTAAATTCACCCATGTTGTAGCATTGCTGACCCCAGAGGAGTGAGCTGTGCATGAACTGGGTGTTTGGTATGTTCGTATAGTAAATGATGATGAACTCCTTTTTGTCAAAGCACTAGGAAAAAATGAGATTTGCATTCCGTGTACTGGAACGTCTGCACTATCCTGTGCTACTCTGTCCTTTGACGCCATCACTGATTTTTCCATTGCAACTTTTGGGTAATTTTCCAATCTAATAGATTTTAAATTCAGAAAGATGTTTTTTGCTTAATAGTCATTCTAAAATTTCTTTTAAAAAATCATTGTTTTGTTCTTTCTGTGTATCTTTCCCTATACTTCCCTAGACAGAAAACCTTGTTTTCCATCTCTTGGTGTTTACAACTTTCAGCTACTAACTTCCTCTAAAGTTTTTAGTTTTAATTTTTTTTTTTTTTAGCTTGTCAGACCTCTGGCACTTTGCAAATTGTGCAGCCTTTTTTTTTTTTTTTTTTTTTTTGGCTCTGCTCTGACCTCCCATGGTTTGTCTTCCTCTGCAATGTATCAGAAAGTAAATATAAAAGTGCTCTTAAATCCATTTTCACTGCTTTCTAAAAATAATTCTCTGAATTATTTCGTATCTCTCTTATACCTCTTACTATTTGACCACTTATGATTGACCTCATATTATTATCCAGCTTGATTTTTTTTGTCTACAAAATTTATGCAGCAGGTCTTTTAGAATATCAGAAGAGAGAAAAATATGTACTGCAAAAAATTATATTTGGGAGAGAAAAAAAGAGAAATGTATACCAGCGTGCATGGAAAGGCAGGCATCTCAGCTTGCAGGTTAGGTCTTTCATGACGCTTCCTTTGGATACTCTGAAAAAAGTCACTCTATATATAGAGGGGCCCGGGATAATATTTCAACACATCATTTCCTTCTCCCTCAGCGTTCGTGCTCTCATTGGTTTGTCATGGAGCTCTCGCTGTTTGGTTTGTCATTATGATGTTGGTTACTGATGAAACGGTGGATAATTTTGGTTGGTTGTACATTCATGCCAGTTCACTAGGGAAGAGAAGTTATTAGAAACAGCCAGTGGAGGGTGAGAGCTGCAGGAGATGAGTAAAGGACAAGAAAAAGGGCACTCATGGAAGCTGAAGTCCAAGGCCTGGCTCATATTGGTGTGGACTGGCTTAGACTCCCCAAGACATGGGTTGGTGATCAGCACGTTTAAGAAAAAAGTGCGGGACTCCCACTTTGAGCCGCAATACAGTAAATGCTCCCATGGCTTAACCTACACATTGCAGAGCATAACAGAGGCAAGAGATAGTGAAATGTTCTTTAATTGAGAAAGTATTCTTATTACAGGCTTCCTTCTGCGTTCTGGAGAACCATTCAGGAAATGTCCTCCTGGTATTGTTGAAGGAAATAGCAGAAAGGGAGAGGGCTGTGGGGTAAGCAGGAAAAAATGGCAGCTGAGAGAAGAATTAGGTATTCACCTTACATGTAAATCAAAGATGTATTTAATGTATATACTGATTATTCTTGGAAAAGTTGTAGAATAGAGCAGTAAATGAAATTGTTCTTCAAAGGCGAGAAGACCTCTATTAAGTTCTGTGGATGTGAGACCACAAATGACACATTAAGAACATTTCACAACTTGTGCGTTACAGAAGCCGGGATGTCAGGAACTCTCCTAGAAACTTGACTAAGCTGGGCCTGTGCATTCAGCTCTTGAATTTTGGGGTCAGATGACATTTTAAGAGTAATGGGCATTGCCTGGAAGCTCAAGTCTGTATCTTTGTAATAGAACATAGATGCTGGGAAAGTTTAATATTATTGTTACATCCTGATTGTAAAATAAATAAATTGTATCTTTACATCTCTGTATAGTTCTCAAAACGGCCTCCCTATGTAGCAGTCACCAGGGTATTGCTGTTAAGAGGCATTTACAAGTTGTGCAAGTTGTTTAGGGACAAGTACTGGTTGTCCTTGGTAGTTCAGCAGGCTCTTTCTGTGCATCCTCAGTGCCCAAAGGAATCCTAAGCAGAGAGGTTGGGACCAAGCTGTTGTGTGAGCTGTGCTGGAAGGGAGAGGGGGCCTGTGCAAGCTGTACAGTTAGTTTAAGGGACTAGAAAACAGTAATATGAACCATGAATGTTGGAGAATCACCTTTCTTTTTAAGAGCTATTGGTGCTTAACACAGATTAAGAGAATTGACCCAAACAAGTGACTTTTTTTCCACTTTTTGAAGACATTTTGAAGTTTTTTAATTTTGTAACAATTAACCAACTTGTTAAAAGTTTCAGTTAAAATGTAACCAGTTAGACCAATTAAAATGTAACCACTGTTTGTCTTTGTTTCATCAGTTCAAAGGCACCTGATTTCAGGCCATTGTCTTGGAATTTGGAATTAGTGGTTTTTTTGGGGGGGACACTGTGGGACAGGGTCTGATACCCACAACGTGAAGGGAACATGTGTATTAGCCCTGACCAGCTTTCATATTGCCAACTGCAACAGGTTTCCATCCTCTGGGACCTGGGGAAGGTACAAAACTGATGGCTCCCAGGAGCTGCCACAAAGATGGCTGGGATAAGGACCTCTGGACACTGGAGGATTTCAACCTTCAACCCAGCTTCTTATCCTCAACCTTCTGTACTGCCTTGTCTTCATCAGTTCTCTTCTGTCTGCCATCCTTTCTCTGATCCTCACTGAAGGAACTGTAGTGATGATACCAGCGCTCTTCTCTTTGCCCGTGTATTTTGCTCTTTGTATCTGCCCCTCACTGCCCTCTCTGAGTATTTCTATGGTTCCCAGTTCCATGGAGCCTTGCTATTGGTTGTGTAGTCTCAAAATATCTCTGAAAGGCAATATTAGATGAGGAGGTCTGGCCTCTTCTGTACCAGATGGGCTAAAAGGGATCAGTATCATGCCTGGATATTTTGCAATATGTTTTATGAAGACGACTGGGAACATGTTGCAGAGAGGAGCATTCTACTGGAATCTAAATCTGCACATCTAAAAAAAGCTGCTGGCATGAGGACATAAACAGTTTTGGCCATGGGCAGCGAGACATGCCTCTGGGATTGTTTCGTTACAGCTTACATTTTATGCATTATAAGGAAAACAGGTTTGCTTGGAATATGCTCGCCACAGCACTTGAAGTTTGATGCCCAGGCACTGTTGTGAAAGGCCTTTTAAAGCACTTCAAGAAATCACCAGCAAATGCTTTGTGTCTTTGTCCCCTATTCCACCGTTTCAGACAGGAGACAGCGCTGGCAGGTAAAGAAGGAGCCCGTGTGTGCCCAAAACTGCAGATCTGGAATTCTTGTGCATTTGATACCTTGGCACTCACAAACTAATGATTCAAAGCTGGACAACAGGCAGAGCTGTGGGAATGAGGAGCAACAATGAAAACCATGCAGTACTCAGGAAACAAAAATTTCTTTTGAAATGGGCAGTGTGCTGTCCCTATGAGCCGCTGCTCTCCTCAGACAGCTCAGAGCAATGAGATGGTGACAATTGGCACCAAAAGCAGTGAGCTGGGGGAAAGGGGTTGTGGATGTGGGAATGCCTCTCCGTGCGAGGCTCACACGCACCTGCTGCCTGGCTTATATGGCCCTGAGACAGAGGATGAGCATTTCCTTAGCTTTTGGAGGCATAGATAAATGTGCAGCAGCGTGATGAATACATTAGACAGGACAGAAAGAAGATGAACAGACAGCAACACTGCAGCCTTCAAAAGAAAGATTGCCTTAAAAACTTGTCGAAGATCCAAAGAGCACGTCAGTGGTGTGGACCAAATAACCTGATTTAGGGTCATTTCAGTGCTAGCCCCACAGCCTGCGAGAGCAGCCCTCTGGTCCAGCAAGTCCACTCTGGGCAGCTTATCTAGAGCCAAAGATTGTCACTGGAAAATGACCCCAAACTGGGACAATTTGTAAAGCAACAGTGATGAGCTCTGCTCTGCTGCCGCTGTGCTCTGCTCCCACGTGCCTGGCGGCTGGGAGTGGAGAAGGGAGCAAGGGGCAGCTGGAAGTTACAGGAATGGAAAGCAGCTTCTGACTGCCCTTGGTCCTGCTGCCTGTGAGAAAAGAGGAAGCTGCTCGTCCAGCCCCACTTGCACCAGGGCAGGTGGTGGAGGACGAGAGGCCACGCTGGCTTTCGCTGTTCTCCTCCCCCTGCTCCAGCCTTAGCAGAGCACAGGGGCGCAGGAGGTGCTAGTCCCTACGAGATGCATCAGCAGGATCCGTAAGAGCAGTACAAGCAGACCTGGAGGATTGCATGTGCTTTACAACACAGACCCAGATCACAACTAAAGAGCCAGGCAGAAAACCAGTCCAGAATGTATAGTCCCCCAAACAATGCCCAAAAGTCAGTTGTATAATAAGCCACTTAGCAAGTACTAAAAGCTTTTCTTCCTAATCCTTCTGTCACATGTTTTTTATAGCTGAAAATAATTAACTGTGCAATATTGCTCAACAAGTAGGAGTTTATTTGAAATCAGTTGTTAACAGAAACAACAGGAGCACTGAGACAAGGTACTGAGAATTTCATGTGGTGTCTGAAAACACAACATAATCGTATTAATTTCAGTGTGTGAGAGCCCAGACTTAGGGCAAGGAAAGAAAGATTTATGAGGTGAGAATTACTGTTTTGGTGGAGGAGTAACATGGAAGAAATTTGCTAAAGCAATGCATGGTGTTGTTTAAAGTTAAGATGAGGCATCAGTCTGTAACTCTTTAAATAAGGATTCTAATATAGATATATGTTACTTTTTGCAGATATTACAAATTGTTAAATGATTGTTGGGATTTATCAATTGAAGTATTTCACAAATCTCTTGTCTATAGTCATTGGTATGACTGTGACAGCACAGTTCTGTACCTCCAAAGATCTTGGTGGCCTGTGGCTTTCTGACAGGCTAATAAATTTAGGCTGCCAACTCTGGGTCCTATAGTGGGTGCATACATTCATCCAATTTATCCATAACTAGTTTTAGTTTGAGAGTGAGAAGAGAGAATTTTCATACTTTTTTTTTTTTTAAGCCCTTAAAAATCTAAGTGTTTGGGAGCAAATTTCAAACGTTAGTGCCTAAACCCAGAATCATAAACCAGAATTCAGCTACTTGGCAGCCTGGATGTTCAGTACTGGCGGGAGGCAGACACTTCACATTTCAATTCACTGAATCTGGCTTTTGAGCAGTGAGAAAATTCTCAGGCTCTGTAGCAAGAACATAAATGGTTTATGAAATGTAACAGAATTCAGCAGACAAAAATATGGCTCGCAAGCGTTTATAATATTTCCTACCGATGTCCTGGCTAGGAGTGATCATCATGTCTAACAGGTGCTCCTCTGGCAGCCTGACTTGCCTATTTGAAATTATTTTAACAGGACCATCTTGTCACATGTGCCCTCTTTTTTAAAAGAAACTCCCAAGCCGTTTTCAGGAAGCAAGTCACTGAGAATGTCCCTGGGTGGTGGCAAGTGGCGGATAAGCCCGTGTTAACATTTCAGGCAGGCAGGAGAAACAAGGGGTGGCTTAGAAGGAGTTTAACAAATGAAGTAAACATGTAATGTGAAGCCAGAGTAATATATTCTATATATTACTATATAGTAATACATATTATAGACACAAATACATAAAATACATGTATTCTATATATTACTACCTATCTATGTATTACTCTATATATGTAGTAATATATATAACTGGATTAATATGGTCTCATTAACCCTACTCACCTCTTCGTGCCCACACAAGAGAATATAACTACTGCTAAACTTCCTTCAGATACCACCTGCTTTCTTCATCCTTTCTACCTCCTGCTATAACACAGTGGATTTGATCTCCTCAGGGCCTTTATAAGGAAACGCATGGGTGTGAGTTTTGAAATTCCGTTTCTTGAACTCTTCCGAGATTTCCAGGAAGGATTTTCCCTTTGTCTCAGGAAGGAAGAACCCAACGTAGAGAGCAGTGCAGATGCAAACCAGAAAGAACGGGACGTAGCAGAAATGCGCTAGACTTTTCTGAGGGGGAAGAAAAAGAAGTCAGTGTTGGGGACATTCTGTAATATGACAGACAGACCATTAAACCTCT
Source organism: Nothocercus julius (assembly GCA_013398735.1). Lineage (NCBI taxonomy): Eukaryota > Metazoa > Chordata > Aves > Tinamiformes > Tinamidae > Nothocercus > Nothocercus julius. The sequence goes on along the minus strand of VZSV01000177.1, from coordinate 87,808 downwards.
TTCCGGCGTGGAATAAATTTACCCGGGGAATATTTCTGTGCTCACTGGTGAGGGCCCCGCACGCCTGGTGCAGCAGTTCCCCACCATAACCTGTCTTTTGACATAGCAAGGAAAGTATCTCAAAATGTCTTTTTCTGTCTACATAAGTGTACAGAGAGGGGACTCGCTGTGGGAGATACGGCAGGAGCACATTGTGGAGTTCTGCTTCCTTTCACTACAGAGACTCCTTAGGGAATAGTGCGGAGTCTGACCGGGGGGATTACGCCTCGGCTCTGCTCCCAGCCATCCTCAGCGGAGGACAGAGCAGCAATATTGGCTATTAGAGCCCCATATTAATCTGAGTCCAGCTTCACCTCAGAAATCACTATACAGAATGCAGGGGAAGTTTGATTTAGAGGAGATCCTGCCCACTTTCCTCCTAAAGGTAATTTTCAGGGCGGTGCTGCCTTGCTTTGCACCTGCAGCTTCCCAGGCCCTCTCTCTTTCCCTTGGCAGTGTCGCAGTCTCTATCATACAAAATACTAAAGACTTCAGGTAACTGCATTGCCTTGAGAACCCACCACAATGAAGGGAAAGGCTGTGCCGACCAGGAACAGATTGAACCAGAGCAGAGAGCCACAGATCATATAAGCAGCTGGCCGGGACATTTGATCAAAAACTTCTGTGGGCAGAACTCCTGTTACACCAGCTGGAAACAGAAATGGCAAGGAAATTAATTATATTGTCAATATTATGTTAAAGACAGGAGAACAGGTACTAACAAGCAAGACCTCATATGTGAAACATATGAGAACAGGGAGCAGCTTGTAGTGAGTTAGTCTCACTACACAACGAGGCCAGAACAAGTGGTAATAGAGCTTAACTGCAATGGGGGAGTATTAAGTAAATATTAGAAGCTGGCTATTTGTGCAAACTCTCTCTTATCAGAATGAACTTCCAGGGAAGGTTTGGTAATCCGCGTTATTCTCATTGGGATCAGACTGGGAGAATGGATTACAGTTGATTCAGCCCTGGGTCTAGAAATTACTTCCAATCCCTGTGGGATATGACCCTTGTATGTTAATAGGCTAGCAAATAAACATGGAAATTGTACTTCCTAGTTGTATGCAAAAAAAAAAAAAAAAAAAAAAAAAAAAAAAAATCTAATGAGAGAGTCATCAACTGTAGGACTAAAATGAAGCACAGGAAGAACTGGCAGAAAGCCCTAGTGACCTGGGTATAAACCTTGCTGTCCCTTCAAGATGAGAATTGCATCCAGAACTGATGATTTAATTTCAAGTTTCCTTTCAAATATAACCTGCAAAATGACATCCCAACGTGGCTGTAAGGAGAAACGATAGAAAGAAACAACACAGACTGACCCTGACAGCTCTACCCTGGGGAACTGCTGAAATCACTGGCAGAAGTTACGTGGTTCCTTTGGGTGTGCTGGGGCTCCACAGAGCTTGCCAGTCTCCATAAGCTGCCCGCACACCTCCCCAACCCCAGCAGTACCCAAAAGCTCAGTGGAGACACGCAGGGAACTGACCTGGCCCAATTCCAAAGCTCAGGATGTAGGCGAAGATGCAGACCATGCTGAGATAGGGCATCCAGCTAACCTGAGCCTGCAGCCACAGAGAGCAAGGCGAGATGAGCCAGGGCACTCGCAGTTCTTTGGCCCCCCTCAGCACGCAGCCACGCAAGAGGCGAAGCCCGGGCTCCTTTTCCCCTCCAAACCCAAATGAATTTGGTTACCTGCTGGCTTAGAGCCACCATGAAGACAATGGCCCATCCTGCCATGAAGCTGTAGCCCCCTAGGAGCAGCGGGCGCCGGCCGGCGTAGTCTATGATCATGTTCTGCACAAAGCAACACAGCAAAGCAACACCAAATATTTACTGGCCAGGCCTCACCTGGGGGTCCTGGGCGCGAGACCCTCTGCTACTCATGTTTTCACCAGCCTCTGAGTTGTGCCCACAGCTGTTACAATAAATAATCACTCTGGTTACTTCTGAAATGTCCGTTTTAAATTCTAAGCGTAGAGTTACAACCCTAAAGGTTGGGGATACAGGCAAAGGGCGATGCGCACAGGCAGAACGCATTGAAACCCTTTCAGACAGCGGGCTTTCAGATCGTTACGAAGATACAGTTAGGGCTTCAGCATCAACCTGGATATGAACACCTGACTGATGGGTGTGAAGTGCTGCCTTGGGATGAAGGGCAAAGTAAATCTGAAATTTGTTTTGAACAGCCTCCTGCCTGCCAGCAGAGCCTGCAGCGCAGCGGAGTGAATAAGAGCCTCACGCAAGTAACCGATGTGATCAGTTCGCAGCTTCCTGTGCCGATTACAACATACGGGATTGTTTCCTGTGGGATTCCAGCCTCTTGGAACACATAAGCTGCATAAAAATACATCTGAGGAGAAAAAAGAGGAGAGAACTGTAAGGGAAGATACCTGAAACACAAACCCCTGCTTCTCCTGAAGGACCACACAGGGAGTGGGCAGTAACAGGCTATAATGAAAGACTCTTGTTTCCTCATCTCTCAGCAGACTGTTGCCGTACATAGATTTTAGCTTGTTTTCCATGATTTATTGGCTTTTTTATCTAACTTTCCTCCCCTCATCCAGAGCTGGATGCCAAAGGGATTTATCCCTTGTACTAAACAGGCAGCATAGCACAGCTCTAGCATTATGCCTCCTTATGCCACCGCTTTACATATTCCAATTTAACATCTCCCACTGGGAAAAGCAACTGCTTCCCTGCTCCCGCTCCGTGCATGTGTCCTCGGGCAAGCAGACCTCTGCAGGGACGCCAGGCCCGGCCGCACCGCCGCTTACCGAGTCGTTGCCACAGAGCTGCATGGCGCTGCTCAGCACGACGATGCTCAGCAGCTGCCAGCGCACGCCTCGGTTCTGGAAGAGCTCCCAAGGCTTTTTGGCTCTCTGACCTTCGGTGGCAGCCTGCTCAGCCAGCATCTCTTCCAGCTCTGCACTCAGGTCACAGTGGCCCCGGAGCTTCTGCAGTGCTGCAAGGACAAGAAAAATCTCTTTTTCCCTGAACCCAAAGCACTTTCTCTTCCATTTGCCTCCCTCTGCAGGGTGAGGGGTCAAGCAGCAAGCGATGGTTGCAGGAAGCTGTGGAGCACTCTGTGTTTGTGCACCACGAGGGCAAGTTGTGCTCCGGCCGCTGGAGGAATCTGGGGGAAAAGGGACTGCGAATCCTTCACTGTTGTTTCACAAGGAAATATTTCCAACCAGTGTCATTTCAGCAGCCGTGTTTCTAACTCACTTCTCAAGTAACTTTCCTGGGAAATTGAGGGAATTAAATATTCTTGGTACATAGCACATGTTCTTTGGAAACTAATTCCAACCTCTCTGTATATGGGGATTTGCATGCTACAAATCTAAGCAAATCCCTTAGTATGAATTGGCTTCAGATTTGGTCATGAGCTCTTCAACCAGCATTTATTTCACTTCATAGTTACAAGACCTCTACTCCATTGTGGACATAAATTCTACCTTTTGACTCTACCTTTGTAGGAAAAAGTATTTTGCAAGAAGATGTCTTTCAGTTTTCTCAATACATCAAAAATACTTAAGATTCTAACATGTTGCTTAGTTTGGAAGGAGGAAGCAATCGTGTTTGGAGCTTGATGTGACTCATCACACACACAAAAATGTGGCACTATTCTCAAAAGATATAAGGTAAAAAATAAGGCAAAGTAAAAGAAAGTAAGGTGAAAAAGAAAATGTGCACATTCATCAGCATTTGGAATTACTGAGGTTGTTCATAAAGATGCAGTTACCAGAGTATCTGTGCTGGAAAGAAGCCAGGGTTTCAAATGCTGAACAAACTGGGCTGTGTATTGAGGCTGTGCAGTGCACGTTGGGGCTGTCTGTGTGGCCGCCCAGCGGATCTCATGCGCTCAGTGCGGGGCTGGGGGTCTCCCGGACTCACCAGAGACGCAGGATTCTTTGTCTCCTCGGTCTATCAAGAGATATCTGGGACTTTCGGGGAACCAAGGCAGAGCCACGAGCTGGATCAGGGCAGGCACCGCATTGCTGGCTAAAAGAAGCGGCCAGCTGTTTTCTGCTCCTAATAGCTCCCTGGAGAAAATAAGAATAACAACAACCCCGCCTTGCACATACATTTTACATCAGGGCCAGAGCCCGGCATCCTCAGCAGTGTGTGGGCACTGGAAGAGACAGAGAAGAGAGGGGTGGCAAAGCAAAAATAGGAGATGAAAGATACAGAGTGAATATAAACTGGGCTTGTAGAGTACATTACCTGAGTCCAACAACCTGCCCCAGCACCAGCCCCAGGGCAGTGAACGATGCAGAGGTCAAGGCCACGGCTCCTCTGAGCTTCTTTGGGGCACTTTCTGCCAGATACATGGGCTGAATGTTCATGCTGATACCTGGGCAAGGCAGACAAATGCTGGCCTCAGCTTGGAGATGGAGGAGTTGGGGACAAGTGCAGCCAACCACCTCTCGAGGTCAGCAGATGGACTCTTTTGTCTGTTGCCACACGATGACTGAGGCCACCGTGCTTTTGATTTACCCAAACATTTAATTTTCCTCTTATTCATTGCATAAGATGCTAGACATACATTTCCATATTCAAAAGTAGTAATAGATGAAAACTGAAACGTGGCTGGGCCTGAGTACCAAGGTCTTTTCAACACTAACCACAGGGCTATAGATAAATTTTCACTCTAGTCCCTCATTTTGGGAGGAATATCATATTTTAAGTCGCTTGTGTCAATCATTATTCCCTGGAATTAACTTCTATGAAAAGGTTAATGTTGGTGCTCACGCTGGTGAGTGGCTGATAACATTCCTACAAGCAAATAGGAATCATTTGTCAGCTCAGTTTCTTCAGGGATCCCCTCCTAGCGAGCCCATTGCACAGAGAGCCACAGGAGTATTGCACGGATGCAGCTTTGTATGTTTGCTTAAAAAAATCCATAGAAGCAAAAAGTAAACTGTGTATATGCAACTTCTTCATTCGTGTACATATGATCAGATTAGAGGACAAACTGTTTGAATGGCTTGGATGATTCCTGCTTTAGTCTTTCTATACTTCTCTCCCATTGGTCATGTTGTATTTCTCACATTTCCATACCTGCATTCAGGCCTGTAAAGAATCTGCTTAGAATAATCATTTCAAAGGACTTTGCCATGCGACTGAATCCTGACAGGACTGCGGCGATGATCACAAACACGTTGTTCAAGAGCAGGGACGTCTTCCTTCAGAGAGAAGAGACAACTGTGAGCTCGGATATGGGCGAGGTTTAGTTATCACATAAAATGCTCTGCTTTTCAGGGTGCTTTCCTACAAAGTCTTTGGGTCGGTTCTGTCGCAATTTCTTGATTGAATGAATGACAGAAAACTGATGGTGACTCTGTAGGTAGCTATGGTTGGAAATAGATGAGCTGAAATCTTTCTTTTAATAGTTCAGCTGGGCCAGAATATCTTCAGAAGATAACAAGGGGGCAAGAGCTGTGCCAGGTTGGGTTTTGAGCCACGAAATACGACCATACAAGGCATACAAGGTAGCATCTCCCTGCCAGCTCCGAACGTTAGTGGTAGACTGATCTGCAATAGAAAAGTCTTTTCGTGTTCTTTAGCTACAGTTGGTATTTTACTGTAGGGCTCATAATTCTGCTTGGATTAAAGGAAGCGGCAAGGCTTAAAGGAAAATTCAGTGCAATCTTACCTTCCCAACATGATTGCCATGGGACCAGCCGCAATAGCCCCACTGAGCCCTCCCAGAGGGTACGCGGAGACCGTGAAAGACCAGAGAAGCAGGATCACGTTGCTGTCAAGGGGAGCACCCGTGCGCTCCAGCCAAGTTTCATTCATAAACCTCTGGATGTGCTGCAAGGGAAAGGCAGTGCTGCTCAGGTGTAGGACCCGGGGAAATGTAAAAGTGTTTATTTTCTTAATACATCCATTTATTCTATGCCCGTGACTCCAAACCTGTGGTTGAAAATGAGCTGCGGTTCTCAGATGTCTTTTTAACATGTGCTAAGGGCGTAAAATTGCACCTGTTGAAAAGCTGGAATTAGTTTATGTATTAACTATCCTGGATATTTTAAAAATGTATTTCATGGGTCCAACTTTGAATTTAAGGGAAAAACTCAATTTCAATGGATGCAGGCTAGAAAATCTCAGCATTAGATTTGCTTGAATTGAAACGAGGCTTCTGAGTGACATCTTGTGACATTTGGTGCTGCTTAAGGGTGTCTGATGACATCATGATGCTGAACATCAGCGATCAGTTATCCAGAGGGAACAACATATCCATTCTTTTTCATCCCTGGTTTTGCAGACTGCTAATTTGGTGACAGGCCATTTTTCATGGCCCAGCGTTAGGGACCTGCTGCCCAGAAACTTGGCTCTTGCCTCGGGGGAAGCTCTCGGACTAGGGGTACTTACCAAAGTGGGAGCGTTGATGATGGAGATGTTGTAGCCATACTGGAAAGTGCCTCCAATCCCAGCAGCACAAACTGTCAGGATCAGAATCTTGTTCTGAAGCTGAAGAAGATGAGCAGAAATTGGGTGGCTTTCTTGCATAGAATAAAAGGGCCCAGCAGGAATTCCCACAGGCCCGTTCACACCGAGTCATGTGAAGTGAACATTAGAAGAGGCTACAAACATCTTCATGATATGGGAGGCACCAAAGATGGGAAAAAAAAAAAGATTTTTAAACTCTATGGATCCCGTTACTGCAAAATAATACATTCAATTCATTACCATTCACAAAGAATTTGGGACAGCTTTTAGATGGGGGCCTGCAAGTGACTTTCATTTAATATTTGCATGCTTAGAACATGTGTGACAACAATAAATACTGGTACAGACTTGTGTTATTGCTTCAATTAACTCAGGTTATTTAAAAATGTAGATGGACATGATGAGTTGTTCAAGGAGCATTGCCAAAGTTTTATGTCTTCTGTCCCTTTTCTGTCTGAGCTCTATTGAACAGAGCTTCCTTACAGTATTGGGTATTTTCTCATGGCTATATATATTCTGTGTGATTCTGATTTATTGCATGATATTTCTTCTACCTCTTCCCTGAAATTCCACATATGTTCTCCTTTCCTGTTAGTTTAAAATAGAGACCCTTTCCTTGCTGCCTCACATGTTGTACAGAGCAAACAATGTCTCACTCTTGAACTTTCTCATTACACAATTGTTCCTGCAAGTTCTTGAGTTTATCAGTCTGTAATTTCTTGTCCAGACAGAATATTGTCTGCTTTTTCAGTATTATGATATGAGTAAGATAGGCGGCCAGCCGTGGGTCCTGTATCATGTTCTGGGGCTCCCCGATGTTACTTCTTAATCTGTCCTGCCGACTGCTCTTATTGCCAGTTAAACACCGGCATTCTGCCCTCAGAAGCATGCAAGGGAAGGGCGGTTATAAAAGTGAGGTCTCTTGCCAGCTTTCTGAGGGACCTAGAGAGCCGCATTTTGCGGACCTTCCCTCCTCTGACAGCTTGGCGAACATCAGGTCACTCCTGCCCTGTGCCAGGGCACTGGGCAGGGCTCTGGCTCTGCTCCAAAGCCGGTCGCTGGCTCCCTGCAGGACGCAGCCCTGGGGGCTCCTGCAGCAGCAGGGCGAGCCCTGGCTGTGCCCGTTACAAGCAGCTACGTGTCACTCGCTCCCGCTTCCCAGGCTGCACCCCGCACTGTCTCGTGCTCTGAACTGAGCTAAGGCTCCTGAGAGCTCTGCTCTTCCCAGCTGCACCTAGTGTGCAGCTAAGCGAGATTTCTAAAGCAGTGCCTTGCTTCTCGTCTCATCGCAGCAGCTACGGACGTGACAGCCTCCTGCTCACCTGCCTGCTTTCCTTACAGAGCACCTCACCCACCAACGCCTGCCTCGCAGAGCTCCTTCGTGGCTCTGGGCTCAGGGAAGTTGCTTTGCTTCTCTCTTCAGGAGCCAACAAGCAGGTCTTGCTTAGAGCTATGCTGTATTTACAGTATTAGCCCCCGAACTTCCCCAATACCTGGCAGCTGCAGGATTGTCCCAGCCACTGTGGAGGCATTGAGCTACAAGGAGAGCCATTAGTCCATCAACTTTGTCCCAGGACTGTGATGATCTGGACCATCAACTGTGTAAGTACCTACTAGTACTCACACAACCTGCTAAAAACTAAAATAGGAATTTGATCCATCAATAATAATAGTAAAATAGGTGGTTTTTTTACCAGTCTCTGTAGCTTGTTCATCTTCTTCAGCAGGTTTTCCTCTGTTTACCAGGCTCTCTGGTACTTTCAGCAGTGCTCTGAAGGATTATTTAAATCTCCAGCACTGGAATGTGTATTTAGTCACCCATTACATTACGATAAGACACTTGACTTGGCAGGCGTCCTGCCAGCTGATTTACATTCTCAAAACTGGGCTGCATGGTCATTAGCAAGAGGCAGTTCAGTTTTGCTGTAAATATATGACAGTTTAGGGAAATGATATCCAGAGGCGCCTAAATGCTGAAGGTCTGTGAAGTTTACAGCAATAAATTCCCTCTTGAAGCATCTCTCCCCAGTAGTTTGTCTGACTGAATGTGACTGAATGTGACTGAATCAGAATGAAACCAAATCTTTTTCTGACTCTATTTGTCCTGTAACTTAGTCTAGGATCTCAAAGGCAGAAGACGTTATTTCCCTCTGTCCTGTCAGCAACAGGAATGGGCCCAAATGCCCATGACACCAACCCTCTTCACTGTTTCCCTGTCTACATTTTGCTGGTGATTCAACCTGCAGGTGATTCAGCCAAGGGAGCAGACGCTGGCACCCAGAAGACTGCAGTCCTGTCCTTGCCTGGCCCGGGGCAGCCGGTACCGCTTACAGGTCTTGTCCCTGAATGATCATCCCTGGCTTTAGTTTCACAGCAAGCACCTTGCTTTTACCTGGGCAGTGTGGCATTTTTGTCTCTAAATCAGCATTTGCTGTGCACAGTTGCAGGGAAGCTTAGTGCAGAGGTGTGTGTGGGAGGGTGGCTGCTGTGGGAAGAAGGAATATCCGATCCAAACAACCCCACACAGCGTTGTCCTACGCCACGTCTGTCTTTAAGCATCATCCTCTCTACAGCCCCAGAAGTGGCTCCTTTCTGAAGGCAACTGGGGCCAATGCTACAAGGGCTGGAAATGTCTTTGTGCTCTGGAAAGTGCTGACCAAGGTATCGACTGAGCTCTGTCATATTTGTCCCTAGAGGTATGGTAGAAGAGCCTTCATGACATGACTTATGTCAGCCCATGGCAGTTCACAACCAATTTCCTCAAAACTCAGCTCTGTTTCAAAATTCTGGTTAAAAATTAAGCAGCTTTATACAGTAGAACCCCCCCCCCCCCCCCCCACGGCTCCAGCTAAATTCTAACGAGTAGGAATGTTTCATTCCACATCAACAGGGGCTTCTTCAGCAACCTTTCATCTGCGTGTTTTGGCTTATCTTTCACTAGAGTGTGAGTTTTGCACTTCTTAATTGCCATCATGTACCCCGGATGCAGTAGGTGCCAGGCCTGGAGCGGTGTGTTTGGCTGCAGGGGCAGCTGAAGGGCTGCGGAAGGTGGCAAGGCAGCAGGAGCAGCGGAGCAGAGTTGGTTGCTTCTTCCTTTCTCTGAAAGACATCCCTGGCAGTGAGATGTGGTGCATTTCCTGAATCCTGGAGATGGAATCCAGCGGCCGGAGAGGAGTAGCATTGCAGGCAGTAAGTTTTACTGCACGTGAGCAGACACACAACCCTGTTCAGCATCCCAGGACTCCGTATGCGGATGCGCAGGAAGGAGGTGCTCACAAAGTGTCGCATCCGCTTCAGCCGCTGCGTGGCAGGAGAAGCACAGAGTTTCCGTATTAGCTCTCAGCGCAGCGTGCCAGGGTTTGCTTCCCCATGGTGTGTGATAGGGGGCAGGGGACGACTTCCACCAAGTTCCCAAACTATGATTTAGAGATGCAAATCCAATCGCCATCCACTTGTTCACTGGGAAAATAAAGTATAAACTTATAAAAGTTAAAACACACGCTGATACGTATTTTAGGCAGCATTTATCAAGAACTGTAAGACATTTTGAAAGCATCTTCCTACTGCCTATTCTGAATGGGATGGATTTTGAGTAGATCGTTTTTCAGGAAGCCAAACATTTATTCTGTATTGGGCAAGAACCTTCCCATTCTGCTAGCACTGCATGAGCAGAGACGGCTGCCTGATGGCACCAAGGGCACCACCAAGTGCAAGTCCTCCTGCCCAACAGCTTGCACCATTGCTTTGCCTTTGACAAGTCCTCACATTTTCAGAGTCACAGTTAGTGTAAGTGAAGGGAAGTCTCTGGTCACAGAGCCTGTCCCCAGGGTCACCACCTCACTGCAGACACTGTGGCTGCCAGGCTTGGAAGCCCTCGCGTTAAACAGGCAGAGATCCAGCACCACTACTGCAGGGACCTATCCCCCCTTCCCTCCAATGCTTTCCCACTGAACACAACCTTATCATCATGAAGGTGAAATATGATGCCATAGATGGGAAAGGAGTTATCTGGAGAATGTGTAACTATCTGACTGCAGGAATAAGTGGTAATCCCACCATTGGGAGGGAGAACACATGCTCTTTGATCTGCCATGCACTGGAAGGTTCCTACATTTTAGAGCATTTTCATCCCAGGACCCCACGGACCAGCTGCAGGGACGCTGCAAGAGGAGAAAAGGGGCCCTGTGTCCATCCCTGAGGCTTGGGACTACAGGATGAACTGCTGTGGTACTGTTATTCTGACTTCCAGCAGCTCAGGAATGTTAATTAGGGAAACAAACAACTAAACAAACAAAACAAACAAAACCCCAAACCTACAGTTTATGTGAGTTCGAGACACTGACTCGGGACATCGGGAAGTGGGCTGCATTGTAGAGGTTCTTGGGGCAGGGACCCAGTGCTGACAGAGCTCCTGCTACCACCCAAGGTCGCCGGGATGGTTTCCAGACCGTGGTGAAGGGACACATGAAATACTGCTTGGGAGCTGAGTCCTCTGAGGACATCAGGCTTGATACCACCAAGGGAACGTAGCTGCTTTCCCTTGCAGCTAGGATTTGGGGATGCCAGGGGAATGGCTCTGTCTTCTCACTGTTGAATCAGCACTCTACATTTCCATCCTCCTGATAAGCAATGCAGGTTCTCCGGGAAAACCCAGGAAGTCTCTTGCACCATACACTTTCAGGACTATGAGATGTAAGAAATATAAAACTATGCAAGCTTCATTTTACAACAAGCACTGCACAAACTGGGTGGTCTTTGAGGGCTGAGCCCTAGGTATTTTTTAGCTACTTTCTAAAAAGCAAACAAAAGAAAAACTTTGGGGCTCTGCTGTTGGGCTGGAGCATCAGTCTAGGCGAGTGGCTTGGGGTCGGGCGGCTGAGGAATGGACCCCGTCCCCTTGTGCACCATATACCCTTGCCCGAGGGAGGGGCCCGTGCGCCTTCAAGCCGGGTGTGAATTGACACAGCAGGACGTGCTACGCAAGGCCATGGGGCAACCTTAACAAAATGGCACGTGTCACCAGATGGACACTTTTCCAGTGTGTGTCCAGGCCCATTCCCCAGGCGCGGGGAGGTGGGAGCAGCGCTGGCTCTGGTGGAGGGTGCCGGGTGCTCCCCAGGGCCAGGGCTGACCACGCTGACCTGGCTCACAGCCCCTTTCAGCCAGGCAGGCCGTGCTGGGCAAAGCGGGAGCCGCTGCCTTTAAGCAAAGCATCTGTTTATTCTTGAAGCAATTAGCGAGGACAGATCTTGAGCTCATTACAGAGCCCAGAACAGTTATGATGGAAACAAGTTCCAGACGGGCTCGAGAGGGGTTGTTTTTGTCTTGCCTAAATGAGAATGGATTCCATGCCGTGGAGTTCCTCTGGCATTTGTGGACAGGAAACATGAATTACACAAAATAATTTACTACAAACAAAAGAGATGAACTCTGAAACAGCCCATTTATCTTTGCTCATGTGCCTCCTTGAGGTTTGTGTGTTGTTTAACTCCTGGGGAGAGCAAATGGCTTTTTTCTTTGTTTTGCAGCTCTTTGCTATTTTAGTTTGCACAAACTGAGACAGGAAGCTGTTGAGTTTCTGTCACAGGGTTAGGCTTACCTGCAGCACAGACGGATACTTACATGTTCCTTAAAATCACCCCAGAAACAAAGAAACAAAAACAGAGCAAACAGGAGGGCCCAGCAGTGGTCTAACACTTCATCCACAAAAGGGTATCCACAAAACCATTCTCTTTCAGGAAACTAATATTTTTTAAAATCAAAGCTAAATGAATTCACAGAGGCAAATATGCAATATGCACTGGCTCTTCATTTGCAGGGCTTACTGAACTGGTTTGTGGATTGCAAAGTTTTGTGTGCACTGGGTTACTATAGCTAAGCTGCAGATGCAGAACTGGTGTGTGGAACTGCATGGAAAAGAGCTGTCCTGGTGCCGTGGTGTTTCAGCGCTTCCTGAGAAGGAGGGATAACAGAGAGGATACTTAATTCCTTGGGCAATTCCAATTGGGATCTTCTTGCAGCTGAGACAGTGGGTCTGGGTTTGCTTTTTTGAGTTTTCAGTTGGATTCCATGATTTTATAAATGAAATCATGTCTGTGTCACTATAAAAATGTACAATGAGAGCTCACTATGCAACTGGGCTTATGCGAAGTGGTGAAAGAGCATAATTCCCAAAGCCCATAAAATGTGACAAGGATTGTAATAAAGGCAAAAGCTGCCCCAGGGCTTGCTGTGCTGCATGAAGTCACCTTGGCTGAGCTCCGAGCACTGAGCTCATGGCTGGGAAGCAGCTTGGGAACTGGAGGTGTCACTGAGATTTGTCTGGTCTCTTCCAGGGCTAGATGGGGAGCTACTCCATGTGTTTCATCGCTTTCCCACTCGATGAATCCTAGAAATGAAGGCCTTAAGTGGAAGCCTGGGCCAGTACATTTCTCTAATTTTGGCTGGCAAACAAGGGAAAAGAAGAAAAAATGAACTGATGACATGTCTTTACATTTCACGTAGTCTGATCTGGACATAATTCTCCACAGCGAGTGAGTGGGATTGATCCCTTTGGATTCTTATCTCTGTTGAGTGACTGAAACGGAGATCCAACATGACGACTTCCTTCCTTCCTTCCTTCCTTCCTTCCTTCCTTCCTTCCTTCCTTCCTTCCTTCCGGGAGTGTCCAAACGTTCATCTGCAGCCTTGGTTTGAGCCGGGTAGGGGACACGTGTCTCCGTACCTGAATGCAGCTCCGACTCTGCCCTTGCCTGCGTGCAGGGAGAGCAGAGAGGAATCCCTGCCCAGAGGAGCAGGACACCTCGCACGTGTGTTTCCTTCCAGGCGGCCGCAGTTCCTTTTCCTGGTGCTGGAGAGCTCCGTGCCACGCTGAGGGCAGCGCAGAGCCGCGGGACCTTGGCCCTGGGACAGCCACGTGAACACGGGCAGCACTTCGCAGAGCTCCGGCCCTGGTAAAACCCTTCTGTGCCCGCGACCTTGGGTGGTGTCACCTGCCGGAGCTCTCACGCCCGCCCCACCTCCCGCCGAAAGCAACAGGCCCAGGGTGATTCCCACTGCTGTCCGGAGGGCCAAGGGACTCCCCTTCTCCTCGAGCTCTGTCAGCCGAGTCTCGGCGTCCCCTGCTACGTCTCTTTAACCATCCCCGCGTCTCCCAGCTGGGTTTCGCTCCTCATCCAGCAGCAGTCACAGGGTGGAGGTGGCAGGAAACAGACAGTCCCTCCCCCACCACTGACATCGTTTCCCGTTAACTGAGGCTTAGGGAGAAATCGCAGCGCTCATTAAGAGCCCGATGACAGTTTAACCTTCTCCTGCAGAAACCCAACACCAGGGCTGGGCTGGGGGCACTGCCAGCCCTGATGGCTCCGCAGAACTTTATCAGCACAAGAGCCACGAGGTTTATTTAGACCTTTATCAGAGGGTCCTTTCAAAGCGTGTTTTGTGACACTCCTGACCCAGTTCTGTGGGGCGCGGGGCCGCTCTGCTGGCTCAGCGAGTCTGGCTGCCCTCCCCAACCCGCCGCATCCGGCCTCATTTCGGGAAGCTCTCCCGGCGGCTTCGGTGCCGCACACCTCGGGGAAGCTCCTCCTCGTCCCGGACAAGAGGAATCGGGACGTTTAGCGGGGGTTACCGAGAACCCCAAGCCCCGCTCTGTGGTGCTGAAGGCGAGGTGCCTTCGGTGGCTGCGGAGGGCACCTCTGAGAGCCCAGAGGACGCACCGGAGCTCGGGCACGGCCGCACACGCGGCCCCGGGCCGGGCCGGGCCGGGCCGGAGCTCTCGGCGCTCCGTGCGGGGCCGGCCCCGAACCGGCGGCTCCGCGCCCGCAGCTCCACGTGCGCCACGCGCCGCCCTGCCCATTGTCCCGCGCCGGCTCCCCCGCGGATTGGCCACCTCCTCGACGCCACGTCACTGCTTTTGCTTTTGCACCCCGCCCTCGCTCACCTGCCTGTCAAGGACTCCACCCGCTACCATTGGCCACGCTTCCGCCCCGCCCCGCCCCTCAGAGGCGCTCCTCCCTCCAGGCCCTGTCGCCCTCCGCAGCGGGTCCGTTGCGGATTGGCAGAGCAGGGATGCTGAGGGCATGAGGCACGCGCCCATTGGCCCGCGCGCCCCGCCTGGCGCGCCGCCATTGGTCAGCAGCTGCACGCGGGGGCGGGGCAGTGTTAAAGGGACGGCGGGGCGGCCGGCGGCTGTGGCGGCCGCCATGGCCTACCAGGGCTTGGCGCAGGAGTACCTGGGCATGCCCGCCGTGACGCGCGCCTACACCACGGCCTGCGTGCTCACCACGGCCGCCGTGGTGAGCGCCGCGAGGCCCCGCGGGTCCCCGGGGGGCTACCTCTGAGGGGGGGGGAGGCCCCGGGACTCCCCTCTGAGGGTGCAGGTGTGTGTGGAGGGGAGGCCTTGGAGGTCCTCGTAGAGGCGGGTGAGGGAGGGGGTCGTGAGGGGCCCTGGGGGGTTGTGGTGGTTTTGAGCACGGGGACCCCTTGGCAAGGGGATGCTCTGTGTGCTGCAGTGGGTGACAAGTGCCCTGCCCATCTCTTGCAGCAACTGGAGTTCATCACCCCTTTCCAGCTGTACTTCAACCCTGACCTCATCTTCAGGAAGTTCCAGGTGAGGCACTGCCCGAGTCAGGACTGTCATCTCCTGCCCCTTCCTGGTGAGGAGCCAGGCTGGGTGTCCTCCTGTTGGTGCTACCTGGCAATCAGGGACTCCCTCATTCTGCCTGCTCCATCCTCCTCTCCCATGGAGCTGGGATGTTGATGTGGTGTGACCCTCTTACAGAAGTCTGGATGGTGGTGGCTTCCTATGGCCTTTCTGTGCCCTAGGCCACCTAGACTTTCTTCATCTCTTTCACTCGTAACCTGTCCCTTCCTCCTTTGCACCCCTGGGTGAGGTGTTGGCCATGGGGAAGGCTCTGCTGTGGAGAGCAGTGAAGGGTTCTGTACCTGGGCTCTGGGTGCCAAATCATGGCCCGCTGCCCCTTCTAGAGAAGCAGGGAAAATTATTCCCCATCTGGAAAAGCAAGAAGTGCTACTGGTGGGGGGAGTCCTTCCTCAGGGAGGTGCCATGTGAAATGATGCAGCTGTCTGGTATCTGGGGTGTCTGTGAGTGAGGGGGTGAATGACTTGGTGTTTCTAGTGAATAGGTGATGGGCTGCTGTAAATGTGATGGGAAGGCACCTGGCTGTCCACCTCCTCCTCTTTCCTCTCTCTTCTTTTTCAGATATGGAGACTGATCACCAACTTCCTCTTTTTTGGGCCCCTGGGATTCAGTTTCTTTTTCAACATGATATTTCTGTATCCTTTGTCTCAGTAAAGCTCTCTGCTCTTTTTTCGCTTTATTTTGACTTGGATATGACTCCCCACTGCCCTCTTCCTCCCTCTAGTTGGCTTCTTTTGGCAGCAGTCCACACTTTTCCCCTTGGGTCTCTTGGCCTGTACTGAAGCCAGTCTGCAGGTGACTCTGGCCATACCTATAGCCACCTCCTGCGCCTCTGCTAGCAGCAGGGAAACCTGTGCTAAAAGGGAGAAGAAGCTGGCAGTGCTGCCGTGGCTTGTGCTGGAGAGCAGTGTGTGTTCCTGGGGCTAAACCCTGGCCAGCTGAAGCACAGCAGGTGGCTCCTTCTTTTTCTGGGGCCTGTGGTACGAGGTGAAACTCGCACTGGTCCCCTCTGGGGCAGGTCTCCTCTCCCCTGCCTGGCAGCTTTCTGTGGTGGCACTGCTTGCAGCTGGCTTGTTGCCCCTCTAGCTGCGCTGGGGACGCAGGTAGCCGGCCGTTAGTTTCCTATACTGCAACCCCTTCCTTCTCTCCTGCTCTCAGGTACAGGTACTGCCGCATGCTAGAAGAAGGCTCCTTCCGAGGAAGGACAGCTGACTTTGTCTTCATGTTCCTCTTCGGAGGATTTCTCATGACAGTATCCTTTGGAGCTGCTGGGCACCCTTTGGGCTCCTCTCTGACATGTTGTGAATAGTGTGGGGTTTGTCTCTTGGCTCTTTCTATACAACTTGGCTTGTCTGTAACAAACACCTGGCCAGTGAACAGAGCAGCTGGCTGCCAAACTCCAGGCAGGGGAGAGCCTTGTGGCTCCCCTCAGCCTGCTGGGCTCGTGCCCTCTGTGCCTGCAAGGGCTGCGCAGAGCTCAGGTGGTGGGTGGGTAACTCTGGGCTGTGTGGAACAGCTTGTCCTCCTTGTGTCACCGCGCTGCATAAGGCAGCTCATGAAGGAGCAACCTGCATGTGGTGCTCGGAAGTGCCTTGTTCTGGGATGGCAGGGAGGGAAGTGGGTGTGGGGGAAAGTCAGTGCATTTTAGCACAGGGAGGGCTCGAGCGCGTGGGTGCTACCAGCCGCTTGTCACTGTGGCGTTCCCGGTTGTGATACCACCTGCACAGCCTGGGGCTTATGAGGTGGTGCACGGAGTTCTCCTTGACTCGGTAGCTCCCAGCTCTTTGGCCTCTTTGCCAGCTTGTTTTTCTTGGGCCAGGCTTTCACCATCATGCTGGTGTATGTGTGGAGCCGCAGGAATCCCTACATCCGCATGAACTTCTTTGGGCTCCTGAACTTCCAGGCCCCCTTCTTGCCTTGGGTCCTGATGGGCTTCTCCTTGCTCCTGGGTAATTCCATCATCATCGACTTACTGGGTAAGTTGAAGCCAGTGGGTTTGGGGAATGGCTGCTCCACAGCCACAGCTGTACAGGGACATTAGCACTGTAGCTGGGCTTCCTTTTATTTAAGGTTGTGGGTTTTTAAAGTGATCTGGCAGAGTCTCTGTTGTGTTACCAGCCTCCTGGTTGAGCTTCTGTTTGTGGCCTGCATTTTGCTGCTATTTTTGCTGGGGGGCAGAAGTTAGGAATGGGGAGCCCTGCCTGGCAGCTGTCCCCTGCTACTGCCTCGAGGCCAAAGACTCGGTGCCTGCTCCTGCACCTGAACAAAATATGGTCACAGCCAACCCTCCAGTGCTGTGCAGCACTGGTGGATCTGGTGGAAGCTGGGACATGGAAACAGCTCAGGGATTCTTGGAGCTTCCCTGTGCTTTAAGCTCCCAGCTACTCAGCTTCAGCAGGCAAAGGAGGCAGAGCCAAGTGTGGCCTTGGTGATATCTCTTCCCCAGGGATTGCAGTGGGTCACATCTACTACTTCCTGGAGGATGTCTTTCCCAACCAGCCAGGAGGAAAGAAGTTGCTGTTGACCCCAGGCTTCCTGTAAGTAAAGCCCCTGGCCTGGGGTTTGCTGTGTTGCCTTCAAGACCAGATCACTCTTGCAGCAAACTGTGCTGTGTCACCTTGCTTGAGCTGCTACTTGTGCTGCTGCTGCTTGTGCTTCTCCCTTAAGCCCCAGGACCCAGCTGTGTGCAGGTAGCAGCTGTTTATGCCTCTATGGTGGAAAATGTTGGCATTTGGTATGCTATATACATATGTATGTAAGTCCCATAAAGTAGCTGCTAGTAAGCTCTGTTACTGGAGTTTTTAAGAAAATGTTAGAGGCAGGTGGGCTTTATTTTTCCCCCACAATGCACTTCTGTGGCTTAAGAAAGCAGAGCAAACAGTTCAACAATGTGCACACAAGCATGTGAAGGGCTAGGATGCTCCTGGGAGGGCTGGGGGAGGCCTTCACTGTCCTCAGCTTACGTTAACCTTCCTGCTCGGTGGAATGGGCATGTCCCTTGCCAGGAAGATGGTATTTGACACACCTGAAGAGGATCCCAATTATAACACTCTCCCTGAGGATCAGCCAGAAAACCAACCTGGAGCCCAAGACCAGAACCAGCAGCGGCCACAATAATGCAAAGGACTCTTCCATGTGACCAGATTCTTCTCTTCCCACTGGACTTGCGTGGTGCCCCAGAGGTCCTTCTGGAATAACACCAGTTGCCATTCTAATGTGTGATGTTCACTGTCTGTATGGGTAACCCATCTTCCTCTTGTGCCAGGTGGTTCCACAGAGCTTTGCATGTGAAAACTGATGAATGTTTAGCGAGGTGTTCTAGAGACAGGGCTGGAAACTGTGATGTTCCTCACTTACCCAGCAGGGAGTAAGTATCAAGTGGGGCCTTAAACTGCTTGCTCCTTTCTGTGCTGTTACTCACTGTACCATGTCAATTCTGCTGTCTGTGCACAGACTAATGCTCCCTTTGCAGTGCTGGGAGGCATCACTGTGGGCTTTCAGTCAGGTAGTATGTCCTGGTGTGGTACAGGCACAACTGGATCTCCCCAACAAAAACCTGCCCTAGTAGAATGCAGTTCAGCCTCTCCCTTTCCTCTAAACCCCACTCCCACCCCTTTTTGTTTCCAAAGAGTCTTTATATTAAAATCTTTATTTTTCAGTTATGTGTCCATTTCTGCCAAGGGCAGTTAGCACTTTCTGTGTAGGCCAAGTCACCAGTACTGATCAGGGCTTTCCTCAGAAGTGCCAGGCTTTGAAGGGGCTAAAAGAAAAAGGCAGAGTAGCCAGATGATGTCCTCCTTGCTTCTGTCAGCAGGAGGGTGATTGGAGAAAGGTCACTGTTCAGACTAGAGCAAAGCTGAAAGCTTGTTCTAGTCCCTGACCAGAAGTAGCACTTAGAGCTGATAATAAATGCTCTCTAAACAAGCAGTGTAGTTCCACTCTTGAATTTCCTTTTTTTTTTTTTTTTTTTCCCCTCCAGTTTAAACCTCTGAATTTTGGGGAAAGTTAAGCAAGCTTGTCCCCAACATGAACAGCACTATTTAATGGAGTTGAACATTCTTGCTGGAAGGGTGCACATGTCTGCCTACACCAGGCTTCAAAGCTAGGGGAGTAACACTGCATCAGGGCATTGTACGTTAGGGTAGCTCATACAGTGTCGCTCTCTGTCCAGTTACACTTGCAAAATGTCACTACCAGAACCACCATCAGGAAGTGCTGGTGGAACCTTGTGGCAAAGTAAGATTAAACCACAGCTGTCCCTTTCTAATGCCCCTGGGGGCTTTCCATGAAAGCACTATGTTTATTAAAAATCATAGTTCATCTGAACAAGCTATTTTATTGCCCTTATGTTTCCCTCTAGGGCAAGGATGAAGGAACAATATAGGTGCTAATCTTGTTCTGGAAGATACGGTGCTACTGGAGGCTAAGCAGCCTCCGACCCAAGTGCTTGCTCTGTGCTTCGCTCTTGCCCCACTAATGCAGAGCTGGTGTTTCAAGCCCTCGAAGGAGTTTGTCTTTCATGTCTGCACAGAATCTGTTCTCAATTGTTTGAGAAGTGCATGGCTCGAAAATGTAAAAGCTATGCCCAATTCTCCTGTGAATGCCTTGTGGGAGGGTAGGCCATGTTCACGAGTGGGGATGTGGGGCAGCACAGCTATCCCCCAGCCATTTCCTATTAGGTCAGTTCTGACAGTTGGAGAAAGCCAGCTGAAGTTTTCATGTTTCTGGAGTTTGGATTCTTTGTCCCTGTTTTGCTGCTGGCTTCTTGAAGAGGGCAACTCCTAGAGTTTCTCTGGGGCCCCAGAGTTGAGGGAGATGATCCTAAGCCTGCACAGTCCTCATGTGTCTTTTATCATGCCTGTTGTGAACTTTAAGTAACTGCACCCTCCACAGCAGTTCAAGAAAAGCAGCATGTATGGAAGTTTAAGGCCAGAGCAGTTTCATTAATGTTTTCATAATGTTTCCTGTAGAGGCTGCATGAGAAACACCTGCTCATAACAAAAACAGGCTGAAGTGTTCTTGGGAAGAGTCTTTATATTTAGAAGATAAAACATGTCCTGCAACAGAGACTAAGATGCAGTAGGAGGCCTATGTTTTGTTGCTCATGACCTCTCAATCTTTGTTAGAAAATGTATGGAGGACCACTCTAGCCCAGGAGCCTAAGGAAAAGACTGCAGTAATATTATTGCTAACTTGCAAGTTTTAGATTTCTGCAGAATAACATCTGGAAGAAGTTCCCTCCCACTCAGGAATCGGATGGGCTCTGCTATTACTCAAGCCTAAACATGATAAATTAAGGCCAGAATGTATTTTTTTTGACTGTGCTAGCAGTGTGGGTGGCTGAGCAAGGACTGTAAAACCTATCACCTTTATCATAAGGGCCTGAATGCAACTGTTGGGCTGCCAGCAAAATCTGCCGTGCTTGCACCACTCTAGTTCCTGGAAGGAAAGGTAGGAACTCTATCAAAGAGCCCCTGTACCTCTGCAGCAAGGTACATTCTAATTAGTTGTTTTTAAGCAGGCTGAAACTTTTTAATCTCACTCCAGTGACTTTTCTGTTTGTAAACTTCCCCAGGGAAAGACAGGCTCCTTCTAGAGTCACAAAAGGCTGACACTGCAGTACTCAGGGCCTTTAAGACCACAGGTAGGGTTAGTTCTGAGCCCTGTAACTGACTGCTCTCTAACACCCTGTGGTCTGACCAGGACCCCAGCAAGGCTACTTGCAGAAGAACAGTCTCAGTAAGTTATTGCAGGCTGTAAGTTTTGTACAGGTTTGGAGACTTTGTTTCCCAGCCAGTTTTCACAGAGAGAAGGCCTGCAAACATGACATGTGGAAGGTTCACATTTTATGTGTGTGAATGCCAAGTTTAACCAGTCATGAGCTGCTAACCGTCATTCAAGTAACCCAGCTGAGCACCTCACCAAGTTAAATTACTGTACCCACTGTGGCAAAGGTCTAGACCTGTCGTTTGCAGAGAACAGTTTGTTTCTTTCTACTCTATGTCTCACTGTTTCCACTCGCCCCCTGCAACAAAACGCTTGCTGGCCATTCTACCCACTCAAGGCGAGGGCTCAGTTTCCACTATGCCTTAGGCCAAGTAAATGCAGGCAGGTGGTCAGCACTACACCCCAAACCAGTAGCATTAGGCTTAGGACTTGTTTAATGGCCAGAAGAACAAGAATCATGGTAAGATTTGATACTCCTTTAACTTAGTGAACTCAACCAAAGTAGTATACATTCCTTTTATTTAAAAAGTTGTCCTAACAGTGCATGTTGCACCTATACAAAAGAATCTTTACACTGTCCACACACAGGTATGTTAGGGCTCCAACAGCTGCCACAGTCTCAGACAGATCACGAGCTAATGCAGCATTCCTGGTACGTGGCATTTAGATGGAGGGGATGGGGCAGAAGGCAGTAGTACTGGGAACTGCCTGGCAAGTGGAATGTGTCCCCTCTCTTGGGGACAGAGACCCCTGCCAATCCTAGATCCACTGCGGGAGAGGAGTAGGGATAGAGTCTGTAGGAAGAGCACCAGTGTCACAAGAGGAGGATTACCAGGCTGGAGCAGTATTGGCCAAACGTCTCATGCGCCTAGGAGAGAGAAAGAGGTGTAATTAGTGCTGTGTTAACAGTCTAGTAAAGTCTTGCAGAAATGGACACTTTTGGGGAAGAGACTGCACTTTTAAGACAGTTATTATTTATTGCCTAGACAGGGGCCCAGGGCCACCCGAATCCCCTGTTGGTAATGCTGGGATACAGTGATTTTCTGCAACTACTTTTGTGGGAATTCTGGTCATTAACTTGCACTGAATCAATCCTCCTTTGAGCCATTCAAACTCTATTTACTGAGAAAGAAAATTATTTTGAAACTGTTAATCTAAAGTAACAGAATTCTCAGGAAAGTGCTGAGTCAGCATATTTACGATTCCCACACTTCTTGCAGAAAGACTCCAGCAGTTCATTCCTGCCTGGCAGGAGCAATCCCACCAAGGAGGCACAAGTACTCCTGACAGCTTGTGGGGATAGTGCTCAGTGGCTCTCCAGAGCAGGCAGAGCTCCTCTTGGAATCACAACAGTGCAGCCCTCAGTCAGGCTGCAGCTGGGAGCTTGCCCATTCCTACATCAAGCAGCGCTTTACCCAACATAAAAGAAAGCCCTTGTGGCAGGATTCTAGTTAGCATGACAGTGCACGAAGCACTGGTGTTTCTGATGAATGCTTTCCTACAGAAACATCCCCCTGCACAAATAGGGAGCTCAAGAGAAAGGAAAAACAAAACAACCTTTGTCTCAAGCAGGAGATGGTTAAAATGAAGATTTAAATGTTTGGGGAGTGAGGTGATAGCAGTTTAATATCCTGAGGCAAAAGGGATATGATTTTCTGTTGTGGTGTATGAGTTTGAAATGCTGCCAGTTGGCTCTCAGCAGAAAAAGACAAAACATCAAAGCTTTTAACTTCTGTCTTAGAAAAAAGCCAGAAACAGAACTGTCTGAACAAGAGGCAGCACCTTGTATTTCTGTCCTGGTCTCTGATCTTCTTCTCCATCTCAGCATCTGTGAGGGTTTCCAGAAGAGGGCACCACTGGTCAGCATCCCCTGTGTTGCGGATGGCAATTTCCACGGTTGGCAAAGGGTTCTCACTGCATGGCAGGGCAGGAGGCAACAATGCAACATTCATCAGTGCTCTGAGCGTGCACTCCCCTGGGCTGCTGTCCCAGGGGCAGCGTACAAGGACAACAGAGCGTCATTTAATGTCTTTGGTCCTGCTAACCACCTGCTACCATCTCCTTTCAGCACTGCGAGGGGATTTGACACAGCAGCTGCAGCAGTTGTCTCCTCGCAGTGGCCCGTTACTGGCTGACAGTGCTCAAATTGAGTAAGTACAGGCAAAGCTCATACCAGTTTATTAATGCTGGGAGCTTCTCCCAAAGTGTTTTTGAGCAGGGAATGTTAACCAGGCTCTTGACCTAGCTTTGTCATTCTGCAACTCAGACTTACCAGACATAATTTGCCTAGTACACCTCTAGCAGCTCTTCCCTGGCAAAAGTCTGGCTTCCTGAAGAGGGGAGCCTGACAGCAGAACAAGTTTGCTTCTCCCAGTTCTCATAGAAAGGACAGTCTTTAGGACCTACCGTTTCAATTAAAGGCTCTGGCGCTGAGATAACCTACCCTGGTGTTAGGCCCAGCACAAGCACTGGAATGCCAGGCTCTGCCCCAGATCATAAGATCTGCTCCTTGGAGATCTCTGCCCTGAACAGCTGTATTATCACATGCACAAAAATATTTACTGCTTCACTAGCCACTTTACATCAAGAGTCAACAGGAACCGACCATGAGTAGCTTCCCAAATATTGACAGTGGAGCTGGAAGCCCAGCATAAATACAGATGACCCTCAGAATGTAAATGTTTGCTTTGAGCTCTAGAAGGTGGCTCAGCCCGAACAGCGCGCAGGAGGAAGGCGGCTGCAGGTGCGCACTCGCGGCCGCCCTTCTGCGGGCTTCAGCGCTTCTGCGCAGCCCCCGGGAGGAAGTCAACTGCTGATGATCTCGGAAACAGGCCATGTCTGCATCAAAGGTATTAATCTAGAATAGTAAGTCTTCAAAATAACTCTACAATGAAAAATTCGTCCAAAACCACCTGTATCTGATCTGGGGAGGAAACGTTAGTCAAATCTACTTCAAGTATCTCCAGTGACTGCTAAGCAACATTCAAACCCAGGCATTTAACCTTAACTCCAAATTGCTACAAAGTCCAGACAAACTGCTAGATCTCTCTCCCTCTTTTTTCGGTATGGTTTATTTCTCATTTACCATGGTCAGCCTTGCGCATGCCACCCTGCCACGGAGCACTGCACATGACCCCCTAGAAACACTCAGTATCAGGATGGGAGATACTGTAGCACTGTCCTCCTTAAAATCCCATCAGCCGCCTGCTTCCAGTCCTGCCACCTCTCCTGGGCTTTCAGGCTCCCTTTGTTTTGCACAGAGTGGCCCATCTGGAAGAAGTGCCCTGGATTTCCTCAACTGTAAGACAATTTTACCTCTCCCGCAGATGATTAAGAGCCACATGACTTCTCAAACTCCCAGTCCCTGGAGATATTAAGGTTCTTTTGATACAGCAAAAGCAGACCATTTCCTACATCAGTGGAATGTCTCTGGAGCAACGACCACTCCTGTGGTTTGGGAATTCAGGAACTAACCAACCACAGAACCCAAATATCATTAATCACAGGAATGTTTCAAAGTACTCCTTTTCCAGAAGAAAAATGGGAAGAGGAGGTCATGTTTGTACCATGACACAGAACCAGGTTTTAATTAGCTTGTTTCCCCCCACCCGTGAATAGCTCATGACCATGGAGTTAGTTCTGTTGAGGTTCCCATCCTCTTCTCTGACTCTCCCCCTTACAATATTGCAGCAGCAGTCTAAAGAAAGTCTAAAATCTACCTAATTTAACTAGCTCTAAGTGAAAGATCTCTTTAGTAATCAGGGACAGATATACATCTTTATAAATATTAACAGAAGACTGGCATTAATCTGAAATAGCTGACAGCCTGGGCAATTTTGAATAAAGCCTTACTTGCTAAGCTAGAAAAACTCATGGGGAAGCCAACAGCTGAAGGGAGAAGCCCCCCCCAAACAGTTAATGAATAGAAACTGCACCATCTAATACCTTCTCTAGAAGAGTTTAATGTCTAAGTGACAGCAAGTCTCTTTCCATCCTCTAGTATGAGCCACTTTGGGGATCATTTCAGTATCAAGGAGTTATTTTTTTCTAAGTGGAAGTAACCTCTGGAGGAAGCAGAGCAGGACTGGCAACAGAGCAGCTGGCCCAGAGCAAATGAGCACCCCTTTTCCAAGCAGGGCGACCAGACAAGAAAGTCCCAGAGGGAGGAGCAGGTCTCACCCCAGCAGCCAGCTGCCCCACAGCTCCTCCCTCCCTCATCTCCCCTCCAGCTGCTCAAGCCCTCTCCCTGGGGGGTACATGGACACAATTCCCCTTGCTGACTGGGCAGGTCATCCCATTTTCCTGAACTGAGCCTGACACTTCTACAAAAAGGGCGTCAACAGGACAACCTTCCCTCTCCTGTGCAAATACAACATTTGCTGAACCCCCAGACTTACGAGGTCGGACAACCTGCCAGCACAGACACCCGCACATTAGTGGACACTGCGAGCCTGCGCACTCAGCAACGTAGAGGGTAACATCAGTGCACCAACTCGACACAGACCATTGCTCAGCACAACCTGAAGCCATTACCACCGAGACAGGTCACCAAGCTGTCTAATCAAGCCTGACATGGCTGCATTCCAGCTACAGGGAGGGCCTATGATCAAGCCAGCTTTAACTCTGCCAGGCTAGCCAGCTACAGCTCCAATCAGTCCTAGCTCAAAGCACCAAAGCTTAAGCAAGGGCATGGCCCAGGTAGATCAAAACTGAGGAAACAGAAATGGTCTGGGGCTGATCAGAACCGCAGATTAGAGGGAGGCACAAGGCAAAGTCACTGTTGATTATGTT
Source organism: Nothocercus julius (assembly GCA_013398735.1). NCBI lineage: Eukaryota > Metazoa > Chordata > Aves > Tinamiformes > Tinamidae > Nothocercus > Nothocercus julius. Next base: position 62,130 of record VZSV01000177.1, on the reverse strand, counting down.
GGTCTTTCATCCCGTGGCCAAAGCTGAGATTTCATCATCAATATTCAGCCCTCCAATGTATTACAGCCCACATACAAAAAGATCCTTGAGCACAAATGCACTGATTCACACCAGGCTCTACTTTAAAACAAAAGACATAAGGTAGTAGTTCACACTGCTTTTTTTGTTCATCAGTGAGGCAGCCAGCAACAGCCCATCTGTGTCTCAGCGAGATGCAACCTAAGCTGCACAGGCGTCACTAGCATTCTGGATGCTTTGGTTAGTTCCAGCCCCAGACCTCCTGTTATCCATGACAGTCCCACCATTTCATACAAATCACATGCTCTGTCTCCCTACCATGTCTCGTGTACCTAACCTAAGCATCCTGCTACTAACATCCTGCTACAGCCACCAAGAACATTGAGAAAAGAAGGAAACTCTGAAAGCTGCTAAGCTTGCACAAACAGCTCTCTGGGAATCGCCTTTTAAATCACCAGGAAAGATACAAAAGGATGTCCAAGTGAGAAAGGGTCTTTAACTGCCCCTACTTATTTGTTTTCTTACAAAGGTGGTGGTTTTAGGTGCTAGTGTGCACATAAAACTGAGAGGCCAAACACTTCTATGTCATTTAAAGATTCATTAATGGTAAAATCCATTAAACAAGAACATGCATCCACACCCACACCAGTAACATGAGAGTTCTGTACCTGAAGGCGTATGTCTTCTGATGCCAACTCAGCTGTCCCCGGATACTGTAGGCTATAGTGGTGACAAACTCCCCACCCAGGCCAAGCTCGGAGCACAGCTTCAAGGCAAACTTTTCTGGTGAATTCTCCTTCTCTGACATGTCCCATTCAAACTGGTCTACAAGGGAGATGTTTCCTACGTGGATGTTTAGCTAGAGAGAAGGAAGAAACACAAGACAGTTGTTTCCATCTGTCACAACAGTTAATCAAAGGTAATTTAACAAAGACAGGAGAAGCAGATGCAAATTCTAGTTCATTGCATCTGCAGAGCTCCTGAACCAAATTCTTTAATTCCCATAGGGTGAAGACAGCTCTGTTCATCAAGGTTCAGCTCTTCCAAAAGGACATCACGTGCTTTAACTGAGCTCCTTCACCATTTCATGGATATTTAGTAATCTGCCACCTTGGTGCTGTCCTCCACACAAAGGGCAAAAGTAATCTGGACAAAGGACTGGAATTAAGAGCTCCTTGGTTCTGAAGGAAGACTCCGTACTTTTCTTACCCTATACCATAAGCAGACAAGTGATTTGGCTCGTTTCCTACCTCTGCTTTCATCTATTACCTTAATAATAACTCGTTGATCTGACTGGTCTTCTAGAATACTGTCCGTTGGGTACGACTCTATCTGTTGTCGGATGGCGGAGGCAATAGCAGGGACAAAGGTCAGAGGATTCAAATCCAGGTCATCACAAAGAATCTCAGAAAACATTTCTGGGGTCATTAGCTTTTCTGACAGAGAACAAGAACGAACAGACACAATTAATCTTCTTGGTAATCAATGTCTTCCACTTACAGAATACACAAAGTTAAGCCTATAGCATAAAGAGGGGAATCCCAAATGCATCGTCTTTTGCTGTTAAAGGGATGTTTAGTTTCAGTTTTGCAAGAACACGTGCACACTGGTACACGGAACTGAACTAACAGCCTTCCTTATTTGCTCTTGGAGACAACATAGTTATAGCCTAATAATCCAAATAAGCATCAAGCAGCCATACACATTAAATGTTTAAGGTATCTGAACTAACAGAATGGTCTCATTAGGCTGCTGAACCGGGTCAGGAGAACAGGCCAATTAAACACTTTAACTTATACATCTCCAGGAATGACTGCAATCCATAGAGGTGGCACCGCATCCACTAAGAGACACGAGAGCTGAACAGAGCCCCCCCAGCTGGGAGGGCTTTAACTCTCTGTATACAGGGTAAGGACATACATGCCCATGCTGGCTCTCCCTGCCTATTCTGTGTGGGACACGGCCCCCCTCAGGAAACTCTCCTTCCCACCTACCGTTCATGTTCCACGTAAACGCATCTCTGAGTTTCTGCCCATCAATTTCCATATCCAGCCTGATTGGAACCAGAACTTCCGGCTGTGACGCATTCTCATGGATCACTGCTGGGTCATGGTCATCAAAGCTAATACAAAAAGCAGTAACAGTGTGAAGCTCAAAAAAAAAAAAAATCTGGCAGCTGGAGCTCCAACTCCCCATCAGTCCTTATGTAGGCTCCTCAACACAAACTTACAGGACTATGGCAACCAACGCTGAATTTTTCACCTTTTATTGCATGCATCATAATCCATTCCTGCAAATAAAGAAGCCTTTCCAAGGTTAATTTTTATCTTGCTCTCCTCAACTGTTCACCAGAAAACAGTAGTTATGAGTCACAGCAGCATCTTCCAATGAGGAAATCAGATACAACGTCATTGGAATATGTCAGTGAGAGGCAGTCTCAGTCCTTCCCATACAGGATTTGCATGTGTTTCAAATGCCAGCTGCTCAGCAAATCACAGAAAAATATAAGGAACCTCACAGGAAAAGAATGGACAGTTTTCCTGACAAAAATGAAAGCTTATTTTCTGAGGTGCCTGAACCATGGCTGGCCGCTCAGCCATGGAACTGCCTCCAGACACAGTTCAGCTGAAAACCTCTAAATTAGGAACATTTAAGTCTTTTGTCAGAGATAAATCAGAGCATTATACTAACACATCAGCACTCCACTGGCAGTGCCTCATGTCTGTAATGGTTTTTGGTTTTCAAAAGCGATCAACTGTCTTACCACAGTGGAAAAGTCCTCTTCTTATCCCTGCCCATGCGATTCCTGTTGATCGTTGTTGAACATGGCACCGCATCCAGGTGATGAGAGCTGTTGGGCAGGGTCGGCACCCATTGGTTGTTCCTCTTTGCCTTCTGTTCCCTAAAGAAGGGGACTTTATGTTAAGCTGTACACCATGAACATCACTGCTGCTATTTAAAGAACAGTGTAGCTTTCATCTTGAAATCTGTTTTGAAATCCTGACATTTTATCCTGGGACCTAAACCAATATTGTTCCATACAGAACTTGTGTTCCATACTAGGCTTCAGAAAGCCCATCCTGCAGTTCACAGTTATTCATCACATGCAAAACCAGGTATATCTTTATAAGTATCAGGTTCGTATGTGGATTTTCTGTCTATATAAGGGGACTGCTAAGAAATGCGACTACTCAAAAAACAAACAAACAAGAACAGCCAGTGCAGAAAATATTCTGCAAAACATCCATTAGACTTGAAAAGAGTAATTTCAAAAAGAGCAGTACCATCAAATGCTGATGCTTTCCTTCTTGTTTTATGTGGGCAATAACTTTATCCTCCCAGGCTGGAGATTTTCATTTCATCACTGCAAATGTTTTTTTAGCACAGAGCGGCAAGCAGCCCTCGGCACCATGAGCTCCTACAGTGACATGTCCTGTCAAGGACAGGACAGTGCTTCTTGTTTGACCCAGCACCTTCCAAGCAACTCTGGTTCAGTCCCAGCCCTCACTGCTGCTCGTTACCTGAGGTAGGTAGGAGGTTCTGTGCTGATAGACACTGCTTTATACTTCTCGTCATTGCCATCCAAGATCTCTTCCACTTCTGAAGCTTTTAACAGTGTCACACTAGTAGCTAATGTGGTATAGCCGTGATCTAGCATCAGGAAAGATGCCAAGAGTTAAACATGGAAAATAGTATCATATAGTAACAGAGCATTAGTAGGATTTGTAGTAATAGGCTCTCCCTGCCATGCAGGTGGGACTAAAAATAGATTGAGCTGGAGTGAATACATCCCCCAAAAGTGCTCTGGATTTCAATCATCCTCTTGTAGATGCTGAATTTTAGAAGGAGATTTTAAGAAGGCATTTTGAACACGTGGAATGAATGGAGATCACTTTCTACTGCCATTTCTGAATCGCCAAAAGTCCTCTCTCCCTCACACACCAGGATGCTCTGCTACTTGGAGATTAATTGCACCGCAGTAACTAAAAGGCCAACCATAGTTTGTGGCACTTAACAAATACAATCTAGTTTTGACATCCACATAACAGAAAAAACAAGTGTGACTTCCTTTGGGGTGAAAGGGGGCATTTCTTTCATAAAAGTTACCTAAGTCAGAAAGCAATCCTAGCAAAAAACAAAAACTACAGAAATAAAAAGTCCTTGGATCCTTATAAAGTATTAGCTAAGCATTAAATCTAATATGGTTTTACCTAAGGCAAATCATATTATTTAGCTCTGCACTCCTAGGACCTGAGGCTAAATCTCTTCCACAGCCTTTCAGGATGAAAAGGCCCAGAAAATAAAAGATCCTCAGTTTGCTCAAGGGTTTGAAATAGAGAGGCAACAATAAACACAAAACTGAGTGGCTGAACAGACCCATCAAATACTGTGGAAGCTAAGTCTTCTTCAGCAAAGGAGCACAAACTGAGAAGACTTGGGGAAGAGGCAAAAACCTTGAGACAGGTCTGGCTCAACTGCAGAGACTGTGTGTACTTGGAGAGGCCATAGTGTTCTGGGAAGGAAAAGTTGAGCATATAATCAGGATGCACAATTAGGGCAACCACAAAGAGATCAGAGGAAGAGGATTAGACATTAGTATATATTTTAAAAGCACCAAAGGTTGCTTTCTCTAGCAAAACCAAGAATAACACACAGATAAGACTTACATCTCCTGGGACTGTGAGATCGCTGATTTTCTGTTGGAGAGAACAGAAAAAAGCAACGAGTCAGCAGGATACATGGAGGAAGGAGACATTAAGTCCATAATGAATCATTTTTATTATGCTCAGAAGAGTTTACAACAGGTTATTCTGCTAAGAATTTTAACTTTTTGTTATTAGTTGCTCATAAAGAATAACCCTGAGACAGCAGAATTCTCACTGCAACAACTACATCAGTAGCAGCACCACTGAACTGTGGCAGTCATAAATATTCACTCTCTGCAAGAAGAAAGGTTAAGTAAAGACTCACACTTTCAACAGGACATCTTGGCAACATCCCTGACAGTGTGACAAAAGGGACAAAAACATCCCTGCCTTTGTCAACAGCACAGCATAAAACTTTCTTCTGACATGGCTTTTGCTTTGTGATAAACGTGGTTGACTCCAGAAAAACCACGAGGTGCATTTGATTTTAGAACGTGTTTGATCACGTCAGGTTGCCTGCTGGGCAAAGCCAGAAGCTGCTAGTGCCATCGCTGCAGAGTCCCCATCACTGAAGCCACCTGAAGGATCTGCAAAGCCCTAAGGACATATGAGCTTCCGAATCTCCAGACCCCATTTTTCAAGGCAATTCTCCAGACTTCAGTGCTGGGGATATTTACTTATCTCCTTACCATGGGAAGATGCCACTATCTTCTTCCTCTCTTCCACTGTGGCTAGTCGCCTCCACAGTGAGGGGTATCTCTTGTACAGGGAACCCCGGAACATACGCAGATAATTCCCCACCTGCAGGGAGAAATGGAGAGATGCGGCCTGGAAAAATGTTTCATCTAGAAAGACCTTCAGGAGAACCTGCAGCAGATTCAGGACTTCGCATTGACATCTAGGACACCTAAAGAGGATTTTTTGTTGTTGTTTTTGCTGAAAGACTCTTATAACACCATATTCTTTGTAACAATAGAGAAGAAGCTTTTACCAGCATTTATTTCACTAGTTTGATAAGCAAAAACTCCCATCCATTGATAGCAATCCATTTAATATGAAAACCCCTTCATTTTCATGCAATTTTGAACAATCTAACGTTTCCTCTACTCCAGTTGCTGTTTCAGGGGACGGTGCTCCATCAGTGCCTGCCATCAGTGCTCCGTCAAAGCAGACACCCAGCTCTCCAGCTATGTCGCTTTTCACCCCTGTGCCATCCAGACGTTGCTTGGGCAGAGCAAAGGCCCAGTGACCCGCCTGGGGTTTTACTTGAAATTCCTTGAGCACGCAGAACACGAGCGCTGCCAACAATCCTCTCTCAGATTAAGTTAAAATCTTTAAAGCAGTTCCACACTTTGAAGATTCGCACCCGCACCAAAAGCTACACCAAGCCTTGCTCTACAGTATCTCCAGACTATAAAAGTGAGCGGAGGGAGGGCAGGCGGGGCAGGGACCGGGGCTGGGGGAGCGGCAGCGACACGGGGGAAAGGGAAGGGGGGACGACGCCCCCCACGGGTCCCCCCCACCCACGGGGGGACGTCCCCGCTCCCGCCCAGGGG
>VZSV01000177.1:35444-55800 GCA_013398735.1 Nothocercus julius | reverse complement strand
GCCAGCACCTCGCCCCGCCCCCCGCCATGACCCCTATAGCTCCTGCTATAGCTCCTCCTATAGCTCCCGACACGCTCCCCAGCCCCCCCGGGGCCGCCCGCAGCCCCCCGGCCCCGCCCGGGCCCATTGTGCGCGGGCCCGCGCCGCACCTCAGAGCCGATCATGTAGAACTCGCCGTCCTCCTCCAGCTGGAACTTGACGGGCTTCTGCCCGAAGGTTTTGCTCAGCGCCATCATCATCATGGTGGTGGCGGCGGCAGCGCCCGCGGCGCGGAGCGAGAACGAGCGGCAACGAGGACGGCAACGACGGGCAGCGCCGCGGCCTAGTCCGGGCGCCGCCCTGCGCATGCGCCGGCGCGCCCCGCCCCCGCCGCCCCGCGCTGCTCCCCCGGGGGCGGCCCCTGAGGAGGGGCGTGGCCACCTGTCGCGACCGTTGACGGTCGCTAACGGTCGCGTGCTGAGGTGCGGCGGAGAGACAGGGCAGGCTCGGGCAGCAGGCCGGTTTATTGGTAGAGCACAGTACATAAATATATACATAGTATATATAGAGAGAGAGGTATAACGCGGGAGGGAGCGGCGCGGGGGAGCTTGGCCCTGGCCTCAGTTCTCCCCAGGGAGGATGATCTGCTGGACAAGTTTCAGGGCAGGTCCCAGTTGCAAGCCCTTCTCTCTCTTTTTTTGCACACTGTGGTGTAGCATGTGCAAGGAGCCGAGCTTGTGCACGGCCAGAGTGGTGTCCAGCGAGACCTGTCTGCTGCAAGTAGGGAGTGGCACAGTGCAGTCAGTGCGGTCACCTAATGTCGGGAGCTGAAGGTAAGGAGAACGTACGGAGCGCGAGGACAGTGGCCAGCACTGCAACCTAGCGCCTTGCAAGGAATGAGGCGTGTTGGCTATTTACAAAACCATATAAAATTATAATGCGTACTAGTAATACAAATAAAACCAGGAGTAGGGCTGTGACAGGGTACGAACATTCACCATTTCAACTGTGGTGAAGCCACCCTGGCGACATAGCCACACGTCTGGGTTTCGCCATAGGCGGTCAGTGACTTGAAAACTCCCTGGCTAAGGGTGAGGAAGGCATCTCTGTGGAATCCTCCCTCTGAGGCTGAGGGCTCAAACAGCAGATTGGATGCTGCTTTGAGCAATGTAAACATCGGAAATACCACCAGATCAGTTTAACATGATAGAGTCTGGGTTAATTAGGAAAACTTGACCCCATTTCAGCCTTATTCAAGGTCTCTGGGGATGCTATTGCTGGAAGAGCCTGGCCACGTTAGGGATTTTGTGGCTGCTCTGTCTGTAGAGAAAGTGCTGGCCACTTTGCTTTGCTAGCAACTGGAGCTGGGGCTACTGAATCTGGAGAGGAGCAGCCTTTGTCCCTTGTGACAAACACCAGTTGTGTCAGATGCTGAGCCTTAAGGGGAGCCAGAAGTGGCAGTGGGAGCCCTGTGTCTGGGTGGCTGCTGGAGATAAGGGAGATGAGAGGGAAATGTGGAAGACATGAGCATCCCTGTTCATCTGAAGGAGTTGGAGGCAAGTGTGCAGCTGAAGAAGTCCTGGCTGATCTGACGTGGGTAACCGTCCAGCACTTTGACCTGCACCGGGTCAAATTTCCAGTAGTTTTGGCCTCTCAGGAAGTAGGCAAAACCTGTGGATGAGAGATAAGGGTTTGGAAAGACAAGACTTACACAGCTCAGAGCTCTTTCCTAACATTTTGTTTTGCTGATGCTCCACAGCATCTTCAGTCTTTTCCAGATTTGTGACTTGCACTGTTCTCTCCTTTTGTTTTAGTTTTGGTGGAAGAGCAAATGGTGGATTTTGCATATTTTATGGTTTTAAATTTTATGGTTTTAAATATGCTATTCCAGTGCAGTGTCCTGGCCCTGGAAGGGCAGAGGGAGCTTAGAACCTGAGCAGGACCAATAGCAGGGAGCTTGTGAGGACTCACTAACGAGTACCTGTTACCGCAGGGGTATTTCTCTGGGCTCTAAGTCAATTCTGGAAGCATGGATGAGCTATTCCACCATGTCCAGTAGTGGCTGGAGAGTGTCCCTTGTTATTGAGCATCTAAATCTGCTCAGTTCTTCCATCTGGGCCAACCTGAAAGCCCACCCCAGATCAGGCCTCGTCCCTGCTGACACTGACCAAACTCATCCTGAAAAGCAGCATCAATTTCCTGAGGGACACCACGCCAGTCAGCCATGGTCCGAGGGTAGATGTTGTCCACCTGACGGGTATGAGGGTTGAAGCGCCAGTAATTGCCTCCACTGAAGATGTAGATCTTGTTCTTCTCGGCCCCCCACACCAAAGCTGCCTGGACAGGAGAAGCAGGGAGGCCCAGCTCCACAATAGGGGTGGGGCCAGAAACCCGCCTTTCGCCTTCGTAAATCCAGTATTGAGAGTCTGTTGAGGAGACAGAAAAGGGAGAAAAGCTCAGAAAATCTTTAGTATCTGATAACTCAGCACTGAGCTGTGGAACTGGAGGTGATGCCTGTGATGCCTTGGCAGAGCTCCCATGAAAAGGGGAAAAAAAACTCACCACTGTCACGGATCCTGTCACCAACAGGCATTTGAAGCGCTAGGGGCACAAGCTGAATTCCCACCTTTGTCCAACCCAGAGGGTGTCCGTGGATAGGATGAGGCAGAGTGCTTTACCAGCTGTCTTTTCTCTATTTGTAGAAGTTGTTATAAAATAATTTGGCTTTGCCTTTGAGCTGTCCAGCTGCCCAGCCTGTTTTGTCATCAGCTTATTGCAGGGAGAGCCCCGCACGCATGTGAAAGGACGCGTTTCTTTCTTGAGCTGCTCCAGTCAGCTGGGTCTGGTTTTAGTTTTCAAGTAGGCATTTGGGCAATGGATCAAAGCCTTGAGCTTTGAGTTTGCTTTAGTTATGTGGAGGGAGGATCAGAACCTGTTGCTGGATAAAACAATTTACAAAGCTGTGGAGACTGACAGGGTGAAGGTTGATTCCTGTGACACCTATGCTGTGAAGCCTGGGGCTGTCAGGTGGGGGAAAGAGGGAAAAATGTATCATGCTATGACTGGAGAGCAGGCACATCCCTTGTATGCCACATCTGTGCATGGGATAGAGTGGGACAGACCTGCACTTACCAAGCCCTGCTCTTAGAGGAGAACATCTGTGGGCAAGCACAGGCATAACAGGGACACGTGGCTCTAAAGAAGCAAGCTACATAAACCAGCAAGAGGTTGCCAAAGTAGAAGAGAGACTGGAAAGATATTTCCAGTTTAGATTAAAATGGGAATCTCTGTAATTACCCTACAGAGTGTAATACTTTTCCCTTATCTCATTTTAACTCATGGTAGGAGACTGCCAAATTTAGCACTGTAAAACCTTGTCTGCAGGTCAGGTGCAAAGTAATCTGCTTATGCAATACCAATGCCTGCAGATCTGCTTGGTGCATTTTCTGGTACTCGATCTCATGGTGTACAGAGGGGCATGCCTGCACAGGGCAGCCGCTAGCGATGTAATCCTGCATCCTCTCTATTAAATTTGCACAAGAAGGAACATTAAAGAAAACAGTGAAGCTGGAATAGGCACTACTGCTGGTTTGGGGCTCCAGAAATGGCTAGGAGGAGGTTTGGCTCCTCCGTAAGTGATTGTTTTTTAACTTCTGCGCTGGCTGGGGACTGCCTGGTTCTGCGCACAGGCTCATGGTAGGCTCATTCCGGCTCAGAGCAATGCATCTAGACCCTTGAGGAGAAGGAAAGATGGTGTGCAGGACCTATGTAGCACAGGCTCAGGAGATGTGGCAACCTGTGAAACTATGTCTTGGGCCTCCTTCTTGCACAGTGCTTTCCAGGGCAGCTGGGAGCAGATGGTGGAGCCTGTAGAAGTCTAATAGCAGTGTTGGTTGCCATCTTCCCTTAGGCTGGGGCTGCTGGAGGTACAGTGGCCAATGCTCATCTGCTTCTTGCACAGGACTCGGTTGCAGAAAAACCTTTCTATTCCCATAGCTGAACCAACAACATTATGAAAATGCATTCTGTAAAACATCACCAGACATTTTGAACTGTGTGTCCTGAATAAGCCCTGGGGTGGAGAGTGGTGCAACACTCTCTTCTGTGATACCTGAGCTGATCACTAATTCATGGTGACTGAGGATGGCAATGAACCTGCCTTTTCCTTCCTCATGTTTCCATCCCCAGGGACAGCAAGCATTTCCTTTGTCCTCTGCTGCCAGCAGCATTGCTGAGGTAGAGGATCAAATAAAACAACTGTCCTTTTCCAAAGGAGGAAAATATCCTGTCTGTGTCTAAAATAAAAGTGATTCTTCCTTCTCTATTCCCCCTCAATGTTAAATGTTAAAACAGAGAATGAAAAAATTCAAAGGATCATTAGTGTCCAGAGGCGGTTTCTCATGGCAGCTCGCTAGGTCCTGAATAGCCCTCAATAAAGAAGATACTTTTCCAAGCCCTCTGATCCCCATCCAAGTCTTACCTCTGAAAAACCAGATATTGCCCCGAGGGTCCTCAAAGGTGGCATCAACGGAGCTGGGGATCCCCTGCCAGTGTCGAGAGGCCAGGGCGGGGTAGCCGGCCTGCAGTTTGCCGGCTCGCAGCCGCCACACAAAGCGGGACTTGAAGAAGAACAGTTCACCCCGGATGGTGGACACGGCATCGAAATCTGTGTTGCAGACGTCAGGCTGCACAGACTGCCAAAGCACAGCCTGGTCAGGCATCTGGGCTCACAGGACTCCCCCCCGTCACCCGGCTGGGTTCAACTGACAGCACATCCCTGTGTCCAGGCCTCTCCTCCCCACCTCTCTGACCACTCCAGCTCTGGAGGACTCTGCGTCCTGACAGTATCTCATCAGCAAAAGCTGCTGGCACCCTCTGCTCCTTGCAGCTGTGGCTTTTCCTAAACTGTGTCTTAGTGACCCTGCTTGGAGGAGGACATCTCTGGCATGGCTAGGCAGAAGGAGGTTTAAACAGCAGGATCCCCATCCTCTGTGACTTACAGCACTCAGTACATGAGTGGTCAGACAGCTCTATGGCTGCAAAACTCTATGGGTCCCTAGGGCTGGTGTCATGGTTTCCACCAGGTTTTGGTTGGACAAGTGCTGCCACAGACCCCTGCCCAGCACATCCCAGTTTTAGCTGGCAATAGGACCTGGTCTGGGCATGGTCTGGCTGCCTGGCAGAATGTGGGGGTTACGTGGGCTCTGCTCTGCCTGAACACAGCAGTATGGGCAGAAAACACAGGCTTAAAACCACACGTGAGCCTGCTGGTAGTCTCAGGTGAGCATAGCTGCAGCAGCTGGGAACAAACCAACACGCTTATAGTGCTAGGAGAGGACAAGCTGTTCACTCACCTCCACGTTGGTGATCTCATTTGTTTCAAGATCTGGCTGGGGTGGCTCTGCTGGCTGGGTTGGTGTTGGGTTGGGATCAATTTTGGGTTTCCCGTAGAGGTACTGGATACCTTGTTTATCATCCTCACTCAGTCTGAGTGGGTAGCGGAAAATGTAGAAAGGAGACATCAGCGACTTGGAGACAGCCGTATGCTGCAGGCCGAGCACATGGCCAAACTCGTGAGCAGCCACTTGGAGGAGGTCAGTGCCTAAAAAGGGAAGAGATGGGAGATGTTTTTACCTACCTGTCTGAGATGCGCATCAGTGGGAGAACACTGAGATCAGCACTTGCCACAGAGACAGCAGAGGGAGCTCATTTATTGCTTGTGTGAGGAACTGTAGCAAGAAGGTGGCATTTAAAAGTAAGTCCATAAAAATTCCTCCAAAGTCAAGGCCTGGCCTTTTTTCACCAGACTTGAGCAGATGTATGGGAGATCATATTTTAGAAATACATGACTTGAAAGCATCTACAAAAGGCGAGGGGGAAGAAGGAGATTTCAGGATGCAAATATGTAATTTGGCAGATGTTAGTTAGTTTCCAGTGGATCCTTTTTGATGCTGCTATATTCTGGAAAGGAGGCATAATAAGAAGCAAAACTTGTGAACAGAGGCCAGAGGTTGTTTGTTGACAAGTCCCAGCGTATTCGTTCACTTGGCTTCAATCAGAAATCCTCCAAGCTGCAGCCCAAGTGATGAGAAGGGCTGGGATGTAAGTCAGCTAATCTTGCTGCTCCAAGCACACTATCCCTGCTGGCTCCCAAGAAGCAGGTCACTTCTCAGCACAGGGACTGGGGGGGAAGCTGTTGGGAACAAGGCCTGGAAAGGACCGAGGGGAAGGTGAGCCCCTGGCTTCCTCTGTTGGTTAATGTTACATTGAAGTGATGAATTTCCACGGCACTGACACAATTAAATCGACCACATCTAGGTCATTTGAGAATACAGGATTTCTACATAAGTGATTTATTACAAACTTTCAAGACACTTGTTTAGCTTGGCAGGCTGCTCACTTGATGCTTTCCAGTGTTGGCAGATCTGCGGTGCTGTTGTCAGGTTCTCAGGAGAAGCTGAACAACAGCAGGACTGCAAGCAGAGCGTGCCAGGAGGGCCCCCTCAGGGTCCTGCTTCGTGTCTGCCTCTGGGGTGGCCCCAGGACTCACCTCGCACTCCTAGTTCTGCTCTTCCCTTTGTAAAATGGGGGTAAGGATTTCTCTGTCTCACTGACTGCTGAGAGAAGGATTAACCTGTGTTTATGTTATAAAGCTCTTTTCAGCATGTTAAATGGCAATTAGCTGCCATTTAAATAGCTTTTACTACATGTATTTGTGGAAAACATAGAGGCAGGGGAAAAGGCTGCAGAATAGGGCTGGATTCTGATGGGAGCTGGTGTGTGTTTGGGCAGTTCCCCGTTTGCCACCAACACTATCCTTGTGGGAGAAATTCTTCAACAGCAAAGGCAACCCCAACCCCAACAAGGGGTGAAATACTCCCTAAGTGGGAGATGGTCAGAAAGATCAGGTGCTTCACAATTCTTGTTTTGAGCCAGCATAAGGGGAGTTGGAGACATGATATTTCTGTCTCCCTATGCAGAGAGTCTGACTTGGCATAGAGCTGGCACAGAAATGGAGTTGCAGTGGTGGGAGAGAGAGGACTATCTGAGCCTTGAATGTTGGTATGGACAAAATGTTTGGGAAACCCCAGAGGGACAGGGTTTATCTTAGGCTTTGTGGTTGTTTCTTGTTCCCTGTAGATTAACTGAGAAGGAGGAGGAGGGCTTGACCTGGGTGAATTTGGGTGGGTCTTTGCAGAAGTGGATGCTTTGGGCACTGATCCAGGTGTTTCCGGGCAGTACTGCATTATCTCATGAGATAGCGTGATGCCAGGCCCCCAGCGCCCAAGCAGAAAGCCACCAGCCAGAATCTATTATTAGCGGGGGAAAAAAATAAAAAGTAATTTTTGATTCAATGTGGTGTTGTTTATGGTCAGAGCATTCCCAGGCTACAGTGAGAGACTCAAAGCCTGGGAGGTTTCCCTTTATGGACTTGTTCAAGGAGAAAAGACTTAGCAGGCAGGCATGTGCAGTATGTGCAGGGACAGGACTGAGATCTCACTTCTCTGCCGTCCTTTGGAAGAGGGGTGTATCACCTGGCACCTGAGCTTCAGTTTTCTTCCCTCCCTTCCCTCTTCTATGTTTCCCGCCAGTGCTGGGTGCAATTCCTGAATGGTGGGACATGTGCTGAGCAGAGGAGCAGTCTCTCCTCTCCCTGTCTTGCTCTCCCACATAGACCCTCTGGGAAATCAGGGTGCTTGTGCTGGACACAAGCTTTGCTGTGGCTGAAAGGTGATGAGGAAAGACTGAATGCGGGTGGACTTGAAAGCAGTGGGAGGGACACGTACCACATAAAAATGACTGTTGCCTTTGAGTTTTACAGGGGCCCTGCTCACATCACAGTTAAATCATTTCTAAGTGCACTGATATCCATCCTGGAGTGTCCTCAGCTCCCTCTGAAACAGTACCGTACCCAGGTTGTTCCCAATAGTCCAGGTCTCATCATAGTCAAAATGGACATCTCCCTCACGATGGGTCTTGGGGAAGAATGCATGTGCCAGGATCCCTCCGGGCCCATCAAAAGGCAAGTTATCTCCATGCCAATACCTGCAGGGAAACACATTGCACCTCAGACAAACAATGTTATTCCTAAGATGAACAGCATCCTATGGCCCAAGGTCTGAAGCCACCATTAGGGGACAGGAGATCTTGCTCCTGTTACAAGCTCATCCCAACATTTAGCACTAATGGCTGATCATCTGGTTCTGCACTGGGGAACTGAGGAGGCAGAACTCAGGCACATGAAGCTCTGGGAAGTTTTTATGCTTTTCTCATGGAGGTTTCTCTTCTCCCCCGTTCAGCTTTCAGGCTGACCATGGAGCCTAAATAATTAAGAAAGTGACTGTTCAAGCCAAGATTAAGTCAGCATAACTGAACGGCAGTGGGATATGGAGGGGCAGCCAGCGGAGAACATGGCCAAATCCTCAGATCCACACTCAAGCCAAGCCTGCCGCTGATGGTGAAGGAAACCCACGAGAGCTGCGACCACTTCAGAGATCCGAGGGGGCACAAGCAACGACAGAGAATGCAAATCACTGCTCAGACAATCTTCACTTCTTTTATTAGCTTTGTGCAAAGAGCAGCAGAGGGAAAATAGCCCCCATGGCTATTTTGCCAAAACAGAATTTTAGGCTGGGAGCCAAGATTCATTCAACTAAGAAACTATATTTGTCCTGGGCCAGACATTTAGTTTGTCCAGTCAAGGGACAGGATGAAGGACCTGAAGATGTTAAGTCAGGACAAGACTTAGGAAAACAACCGTAGGGCAGAGAAACATAAACATACTAGGAAAACTAATGAGCAATTAGTAATGGTGCTGTGCACAGCCCTCATGGAGCTGCTGCACTTTCACCAAGCAGCCCTCAACTAACAAAAAAGTCCCAAAGTCTGAAAGTGGCAACATGAGCCTCCATTTAAGTGCCTCAGTCGTGTGCTGACAGTTCATTTTGCTCTCATAAAAGCCTAGAGATCTTGCTGCGCTGGGCGAGGGGCCCTGCCCACCACGCTCACCTGGTAAAATCGATGACAATGTCTGCTCGCCCCTCCTGCACCTCGCTGAAGGTCAGCGGGGTCACATCGCTCCACACTTTCAAAGCTTCCTCGATGGTCCGTCTCACTTTAGCTTTTACGAGTTGCCATGGGAACCTGATAATTCTGAAAGGCAACAGGCACCAGATGAGGACAGGCACTGCTGTCATGAGGACACTAGACGTAGGATCAGTGGCATTAGGGTAGCCAGTCTCTGTTAGTGCCAAAATATCCCCAATGCACAAGGGCACTGCTCCAGCAGCCTCTTCCAAGCAACACGTGCAGCAGATAAATCCCATCAGTGCTGGACCCTTCTTGCTGGGGGGTCTGGAGGGTGCTTCTCCAGACCAATCCTCTGAACAGCCACCACTGGCCTGGCCTGATGTGCCCAGCAGCACTGCCGTCATGGTCACTGCTGAGGGGACCCATAAAGGTGCCAAAGTCCTGGACGGAAAGATTGCCCCTTCCCAGGAACTGAATCCTCATCACTGTGGAGGGCAGTGGAGCAGAGAGTCTGTGGCAAAATGGTCATCCTTGCCTTTTGGTGGTTCTGATATCAACTCATAATTTCATCTAGTGGTCTGTTATGGATGGAGCTGCTGTCTCCATTACGACACAACCAGATAGTGACTGTGAGAGACCACAGTGCTCCCACCGTGACAGGGCTGTCACCCTCTTGTGCAATTTTATGCACTCTTTGACTAGAAACATTGTGATGGCTATTTCTGGATAACTTTGTGGAAGATCTGTGTTTCTCTGAAGTGCTGCAGCATTTCCCAAGTTTGTGCCTCACGAGTCCATGCCCACAGCGGTACATGGGAATGGTGTGATGTGATTTTTTCCTTCTGAAATTCTGCTCTAAGGGCATTTTTTTGCCCCTGGAGGGCTGGGTTTGCTCAGAGCAGCTGATAGGTCTTATGTGCTCCTGTCACATAAACACTGTAAGGGCTGCTGCGGAGGGACTTTCCATTCCCTTCAGATAACAATGTCGGTGTGTGTTC
The DNA here is from genome assembly GCA_013398735.1 of Nothocercus julius. Classification (NCBI taxonomy): domain Eukaryota; kingdom Metazoa; phylum Chordata; class Aves; order Tinamiformes; family Tinamidae; genus Nothocercus; species Nothocercus julius. Next base: position 45,793 of record VZSV01000177.1, on the reverse strand, counting down.
ATCTCAGCCACGTTTCTTTCTTTAAGACTGTTGACCAGAGGAAAAAGCCTTTCTGTTACCTATAGCCTCTCAAGGCTATGAAGAAAGACTCTCCTGCACTTAATTAAATACAGCGTGATTGAAATGCTGTCAAAGAACATACGAAGGTGCTCACTTCTCCACTTCTGCGGGCAATTGGGAGACAGAGGCCCATCCTTCCTTAAGTGTGTCCTGCAAATTCGTGTGTGAAAATGTGTGGGGTGATTTGGACAAAACTTTATCCTGAGGTTGTGTTTATGGGAACATCAGGAACAGCAGAATAAAAGAGGCTATTTAAAACAAGCTGAGAGCTCCCAGACTGGCGGCAGGGGGGCCAAGGTGCAGCAGGAGTGGCTGGGGAGGCCCTGCATGTGTCAGGGGTTCGATGCAGGGAAGTGAACATGGCGGGGTGATGGGTGGCGCTGATGTGGGGCTGCCTGGGGGCAATGCAAGAGTTGGGCAGGCTGTGTCTGGACGGGGTGGGCAGCAGCTGTGCTATGGGTGCTATGGGGACGTGGGTGAGGGTGCGGTGGCACTGGTGCGACCCCACTGACATGCCCATATGTGACTCCCCTGTTCTCAGGCTGCAGCTGCCATCCAGGTTTATGGGTATGTCACAGGGAAGCACAGCCCGCTGTGTTCCAGGTGACCTCGCACCTGAGAGATTTGCAGAGGGGTAACCGAACCAGCCTAATGCCCTGTTCCGGCCTCTCTTACTTGTAGGTGAGGTCGGTCTTGTCCCAGCGCCCACCCGAGAGGACAAACCGCTTCTGCCGATTGCGCCCATTCTGGCTGTCGGGCAGTGTGGGGAGGTCGGGCACGCCACAACGGGGCGGGTTCCAGCCTGCCACTGGCTCCTCAGCGCCCTCAGGGAAGCCCTTGGTGGGCACACCAGTCCCCACAGTGTTCACCAGGGAAGAAAGCCAGGGACTCTGCTCCTTCCAGGTGTGATGTTTTCGAGACACATCCTGAAAGAGAAAAGGAAAAGACTTCAGCGTCTGGACGGGGACTCCTGGTGCAGAATGGCAGGTGTCTCTCCACAGCAGTCCTGCAGTGGTGAGTTCCACGTCTCTCTAGGGCCATCCCACCCTGCTGTGGGCACATCTGCTCCCCACAAAGAACCTCTGTTCCCTTTCTCTAGTGGTAGCCCTGGGCTCTGCTGCACCCAGGCCGGTGTTCACCTGGGAGGCAGCATGCAAGGCCGTGGCATTCCCTGAGCGCTGCTCTATTTTGGTCCACTCTTCCTTGGCAGCTGGCCGGCAGGAAATGCTTTTGCAAATTGTGGATGAGAACCAGACCCTCCAAAAAAGAAAGAATTCACTAAGGAGTAAACTCTCCCCCTTTACCCCACATGCTTTTAACTTCTATTCCACCCTGGCCCTGGGCAGCAATGCTAATGGGAGGAAGCCGTTAGCCCCCCAGCACACAGTTGCACCCCCTCTTTTCCCTCTCATGACATCCTCTTGCTGTCCTGGTGGGCTGAACCATCCCTCGGCATGGCTAGGACACAGTGTAAGCCAGAGAGCAGGACACACAGAACTAGGGGGTGGCTTAGAGGTGGGGCACAGGGCTGTGATGACTTCCCCCTGAGGAAACACAGTGATGAGGGGCACTAAGACAATTATAGGGGCACTATCCCAGGTCCCACTTGACAGCAGGGTTTTGAGGCACAGGACCGCCACAAGAGATGACCCAAACTAAATTCACAATCTGCCATGAGGCATGTGGGGTGAGAGGGTGTGTAGGTCCCCAAGTAACCAGGCTGCACAAGACAAAGGTCCAAGTGCAGAATTCGTCACCTAATTCTGTACAGCCAAGCTGAAAGATGTTTGAGCATGAGGAGGAGTCCATGACGCATCTCTATCCTGAGAGATGGGCTGCCATCCAACAGGGCTCCAGAGGGATCATCCCCTTCCTATCCTTGCAAAGGGCTTCATCTTCCAGAGCAGTTTCCTTCCTGCTTCACCGGAGATGTGAAGGTCAGGCTGGCATGATGCCAGCACTGCCATGATGCCGTGTAATCCGCATGTTGCCATCGCACTGTTCCCCTACAATGAGTCCATTCATGCAGGCAGAAATGAAGTGTGAAGCCCGTGGCATTAATTCCTCTATCAGGCTCCCATCTGTATAGCGGCCTTGTGCCTTGGGGCAATGCATGGATGGACACAAGAACCGGGCAGGTCATGCAAGGTACATTTTAGCTGTCTGGCTTATTTCTGTCACCCCTCCAGCCTACTGACTTGTCCTTCCCAGCCAGTCACACACCCTATAACTTGGCAGCTCTCACCTCTTGCTATCCTTTGCCTCAGAAACCAGGCCCTGCATCAACCAATCTGTGTGTCTGTGGTGCACTTTGATGCACCACAGGAATTGTACCATCTGCCCTCCAAAAAGCAAAAGCCATTTTAACTGTTGCATAACAAAGTTTACTCAGCCCACCAGTCTTGTGGCACTGAGAGTCTACCTATTGCTTTAATCAAAGGAGGGTGTGAGGGGTGGCCTGTCCAAGGCGAATGCCATACTGCTCCTGGTGAATACTGGAGCCCTGCCAAGTTGGAGATACCTGTGTTTCTAACAGGAGCTCTTTGAGAGCTGTCTGGCACCCTTCCTGGGCCAGCAGCTCATAGCTGCAAGAGGCACAAGGAGCTGATAAGGTCCATGTCCTGGCTAGCATCTTGCTCTCAGCCCTGGTGAGACTCTACTGAGTGCATGATGGCAGCTGATCTTGCTCGTGCTTTTCCCTGGAGTCCGGTCTGAAGGTACTTCCTAGTATTCACTACACACTCACTGCCATGAATCCTGAGAGCAGTTGCCATCACCTGAAGCAGGATCTGCCACCCTGGGGGCATCAGGCAATGAATGTGTTTGGATTCCCAGGAGCAGGAGATGCTGGCCAGCCCCGTCAAGACACATGAGTGGCAGGAGCGGAGATGGATCCTGCTGTGGAGCTGGGAGCACTCTGAAGTCCTTCAAGGAATCGCTTAGGTAGGCAGGGGGCTGGAGCTGGCTTTTTGTCTCAACTATGTAAAGAACATTCCTGGGCTGCTGGAGAGCCCAGTGAGTCTCCCAGAAAGGCCTATTATTGGCTAGGACACTGGCACAGTTTTGGGACCATCTTCCTCTGAGCTGGGGCAGAGAGGGGAAAAGTGGCCTGTTTCCTTTCTACCTGGGGCAAGCCCATGTTCAGCGGCAGAAGTGAGGTAAGTTTTGTTTCTCCTCTTAGTGAACTGGAGGCCCCTGACATGAACCTCAGCTTTCATCTGTCCAAACCCCATTTTGTGTTGGGCAGGACTCTCCCTGCTCCTACGCTCTGCGTGACCATGGCCCTGTGAAGGACACAGGGTGGCCCTGTGAATGGCTCCGGGTGGAGGCAGGAGATTAGATCTACCCGCCTGTGCCATGCGCTTGCTGTGCCCCTGGACAAACAGTTGGTAGGGCAGCAAGTCTCTCCCTGTCGTCACTGAACCAGCATTAGCTCGATGGCAGGAAAGGGCTGGAAAATGCCGGTGCAGGCACAGCCAGCCAAGGGAGATGTGACAGGCATAAACCACTTGCCAAACAAAACTCTGGAGACCTGTCAGGCTGGAGATTTCAGCCTCCTTGGCAGGACACACCTTGCTGCAGTGCCTTCCCAAAGCTTAGATAACGTGTCCTCTCGCTTAGGCTGCCTCCTACCCACTCTGTGGGCTGTGGGGGAGATCTGGCTCTGTCCTCTGGAGCCAAAGTGGGGTCTGAACCCTGACTGCATGTGTAGCAGGTGGCAGCCTGCAGCGCCCCCTCGCCCGCTCTCCTCCAGCAGCAGCCCTGGGAAGGCACTGGCTGCTGGGTGTCCCCACTCCTCTTACCCGGCACTGGAGGGGAGAAGATTAGCAAAGACCAAAATCAAAGGGAGATCCCTGCAACCCAGGAGAAGTTCAGACCAGCTGAGTGCAAAACTAGGTTAGTGCATAGGGAAAGCACCTATAAGAGAGAAAGGAATCAGACAAACAAAACAAGGGAGCCTGTTCCACCCTCCAGCAATCCCCCGTGGCCAGCCTGGGGGAAAGGAGGGACTCCAGAAATCTGCCAGCCTCTCTCCAGAAGTATTGCTGCACTTCAGCCTGGCCACAGCCCCTCGTATAGAGAGCGAGAACACTTCCCAGCAGTCTTGTGACCAAAAGGCTGATGGCAAACCAGAAGGAAAGGAAAAATCCTGTGGGAGAGCAGAAGCCACAGCAGAGATGCCGGCTGCACACTCAGTTTCCTCCAGCTTTACCAGCCCTCAAGTGCTGTGACACAACAGCCATCACTTGTGGGTCTGCTGAGGCCACATGAACACTGGCCAAGCTCTGCAGGAAGCGTCGCAGCCATCCTGAGTAGCCAGAAGCATCTCCAGCCTCCTTCAGCCTCCAGAGCCTCCCAGGAGAAGCAGCAGCACAGCCACAAGGGAGCAAAGCTGCCGCCTGGCAGTCCCTGTGCTCCTCTGCCTAGCTCCATCCTCTGTTGCTTGCTCTGCACTTAAACCTGTTTCCAGTGTCACACGCCTGGGCTTCAGCCTGCTCCTGCAGCATAGACATGAAGGGAAATCTCATTCCCTGGCAGATGGAAGCAACCAGACAAGTTCTTACTGTAACCTGAATCCCATCAGTCTCAGATACCTCTCCTTTCATTGGGGGCTGCTTTCTCTCCTGCAAGGGGATGAACTAACGTGTTTTTTCCCACCTCCTTGTCCTTTTTGCTGCTGCTTTTCCATTTCTCCCTGCTCTCTTCTTCTGTTACCTAGCGTGTTTGGTGAGGCTCTGGTAATTGCTGCTTGTTTGGCTAGTTAGAAGAACCCACAAACTACTGAAGCATTTTTTCCTCCCAGTTGTTTGCACCTCAGAACACTCTTTCACTTAGCTCTCCTTAGGAAGGAGAGCACAGATGCTTCCTCTGCAGTTTTCAAGATAGTTTCATCGCCCCATCCCTGACTACTGCCTCGTGGCTCTGCCTCTGAGGACGCTGCACTCCTTTCTCCCGTAACGAATTGCAATGTTCTTGACTGAGATCAGCGCTGTTTTCCTGATGCACAGAGTGCTGTGCCTCGTTGGTGATTCTGCTGCTCAGCCCAGCAGAGATTTGCAGGTTTGGATTTCAAAGTGTGGCTACAGCCTCTAGTTAGCAATAAGCCCAGAACCAGCTCCACTGCAGTGTGGGAGAGTGAAGACAGGTCACATCCGAGAAATGCAGCGCTGCGTGAACTTGGAAGGTGCTAATGCTCCAGCTGACATTTGAGGGCAGAGATGATACATTTTTGGTCTGATTGGACTGGGCTGAGCACTCTCCTAATCAATAGTCAGCATTACTGGAACCGGGAAACTCAGTGGAAAAAAAGACATAGACAAAGTCACCAGATTTATTGATCCTACTCGCCACCCATACCCTCGACAGGGCAGAGTTTCCTAATCCCTCTGTGAACACTTTTCTTGCACAAACTGCTGTTGCAACAGGACTGGCTCCTTCCTGCTAGGCTACAGTCTGGTCCCGCTGTACTCAGAGCCAGAGGGGGTGTGAAGGCCAAGACCAACCTTTGGCCAAGCGAGGCCAGCTGGGAGGTACTGCAGGGCCTGGTGTTGTATGCAACTGTTGCACAGTTGGATGTTCCTTTCCACTCACTCCCCATACTCCATGTACCATCAGGCACTACCTCCTGGGGCTTGATGGTTTGTTTCCGGATTATTTGGTGGTAGTTGTTATTGGCAACAAAAAAAGGAAAATGTTTATTTTTCCTAAGCAACATGGAACATGAAACATTGTGAACTGCAGATGTTTATGGCTGTAGACAGAATGAAAAGGCCTCGGCTCTGCTGCAACAAGGGAAAGCAAATGAATAAACACTGCTGGACTATTTTTATTATCAGACAGTTTAATTATGTGACAGTTTGTGAGTCTAGTCCATCAATGGCACCACAACCAAGCCGCTGGTGTCACCCAAGCAACAGTTTGCCAGAAACGGGAGTACTTACAAAGCAAACAAACCTCTGGATATGCCCCTGAGAAAGCAAAAGGTTTCAAGAACCTTTAATCTGATGACCTAGAAATCCCCTTGAAACCAAGAAACCACCCTGGGATACAGCACACTCCAGCCAGAAGAGGAAAGAGGTTGAAGTCTTTTGTTTACGGTGTATTTATATCCACGTGAATCAAGCAACAAGCTATCAGCACCCAGTTGAGGGATAACAGCCAGGACATGAGGTGGGTACAGCTATCTGGCACAGTGCAGCCCTCTCCAAAGCTGTCAGGGGGTGTCTCACCTCCAGGGACTATGTCCTTCTCGGATGCTGCAATCTCTACGTCTACAGGACAAGCTCTTCCCCCTGCCCAGTCGCCTGGAGAGGTCTGCTCGGTCCAGGGTCCTGGTCTGTGGCGTTTGCCTGGTTTTCAGAGCAGGTTCTGTAGCAGATGCCCAGGGGAGAGTCAGTGAGGACCCTCAGGCTGCTGGAAAGTTAGGAGGAAAAAACAAGGCACTGTACTGCAGTGGCTCAGCCTTGCTATCAATATGCAATAGTTTTAACAGCTTTGTCCTGAAAGACACCTTGGTTACATGCCTTGTGGCCTTTTCAGTGCAGGGCACCATGGAAAACAAGAATATGTCATATCTCTGAGCTATCTCTCAGTGATCCTGCCTGCACATACTGCTCTGGCAGAATCAGGATGAGCACAAAACCTAACTGACAAGCCCAGCAGCCCCTACATACAGCATCAGTCTGAAAACTGCTGCTCAGTCTGAACCTGATCTCCTCTCTGTCCTAGATAAAGTACAGCTCTCCCCTGGGTTCCCAGGGAATCTCCTCTGGATGCCTCCTGTCCCATCTGTTCTTCCCTTCAGGGTGGCTGCGGCGCTCACAGCATATTAGGAATGCTTCCACTTCAAACATCTTGAAACTTGAACCCAGCCCAAGCTGAAACTCGTCCAAAACTTGCAAATGCTCTGACAGCTTGTGCTTATTCTTCACATTTCCTCACACCTCCAGAATCAGGCAGGACCTACCTCTAAGAGGAACCTTTCTACTTTTTACACTTTCCATCCCCTTCTTGGGCCCTTGGAACAGAAAGAACCCTTCTTCAGCTGTTCTTCTGCAGGCAGAAACCTTACTGTGAGATGATCATTCCTCTCTTCTGCTCAAATCGCACCAACAGAAGGAGGTTTGGTCACCCAGGGTTATTTCTGTCTGCCTTAGGGGTCTTATCTGCATCAGGGTCTCCGTGAACCTCTAAACTGTATCCAGCCACTCAGCAAGCCCCTGCAGCAGAGGATTTTGCCTGATAGCCACGGGCAAACTCAGCTTCAATTCATGTCACAGGCTGAGCCTGCCCCTAGTGTAAGAACATCCCAGAGCTCCTTTTTAACTTGTCTGATGTACTTAGAGATTCATACAGACGAGCTGGTCAGTGTCTCTGCTGTGAAAAATCTCTACAGGACAATTTCTACAAGATTCTTTTCAAACAACAGATCTAGACAGTGCACCCTGCTTCTGCTGAGCCCCATGAGTTATGGTGCGAGGACAGGATACATGGGGGGAAGCATGCAAAGTGCCGTGGGAGCTGCACACGCTTCTTCACACATTTCTCTTCACACACATTTCTCTTCTCCTCTTTTCTCCCTTTCCAGTCATGTCTGTTGGCTGCACCCTCAGAGTCTGCCACCCTGCAGTGTGTGCATGTGGAAACACAAACACAACAAACCCACTGGAGAATAGCTGCTTATTTGTGTCTTGAGTCTCTCCCAGAGCAGAGGATAAACATGCCTAAAAGTACCTTAACGATCATTGCAATATTTAAATAGCCAAACCAAACAGTGCAAATTAAACCTTTCCTGCGAGAGCTGCCTGAGCGAGGCAGATGAATGCAGCTCCCCAGGCAGCCGGGTAGGGCAGCGCAGCCCCTTCCAGGTGGGAGCCTGCTGGGTTCACGGAGAGCTGCGGGATGGGGCTCCTCATGGATTAAGCTGGCACCTGGGAAGGCACACACCATTTCTCTATGGAGAGATAGTTTCCCAGCAAAACAGACTGACTTTGATTTCCCAGGGGAGCCAAAACTAATACAGGAATTCAGTGTGTGTGTGAGCACTACCCCGAGGACTGCAGCTCTTTTGTTCTCAGGTTTTATAGTGGTCACCAGAGACAGCCTGTGCTCTGTGCTTAGTTTTCTCTCTTTTTTTTTTTCTTTAGGTGTTAATGTAAAAGTGATGGAGAACTAAGAGTTTCACTCCAAAGAGCTCCAGCTCATCCTGTAGCTTCCCCTGTGTAGCCTGGCTTTAAAATGAATCTTAGCCCTCAATTCCCTTCCCCACCCCCAAGCTAATGCTCTTGTGATTTGTTACTGGAGCACCTGATAGCCCCAGCACAGTCCAACACCCCTCTGCTCCACACTGTTTTCAGTCCGTGCCCACCCCATCTACCAGCACCGAGCTTAAAGAAGTCCCCGTCCCCTAGCCTGTAAGCTGGGGGTCTGTCTTCCCAGCTCAGCCCCTTGGCTCCTTTCTCACTCATCACCTGGCCGCAGAAGGTGCATGGAAAAGAAAACAGCAAGACTTAGACATATGGAAACATCTCTTTGTGCAGAGAGGCTAAAAATAGCCAGGAGAAGTGTCCGTGTGATGGCACAGCAGAGGTTTCTCACTAAAGAGGGTAAGAAGCTTGTGGGAGAGGGAAGCAGCACCCGGTTAGGTGGGCAGCCACAATCCAAGCGCCACAGCCAGCTCGGCCATCCCACTTCGGCCACTGCGCTGAGCTGCTCCCCCTGCCTGGGGAGAGGAGCGGGGCTCAGTGCTGTCAGCTTCCGTGCTCGGACGTGAGAGCAGCTGCTGTGACGCCGCCTGCCCGCTCCACCTCAGAGGCAGCCGACTGACCTTCAGGAGCCTTCACAAACATGGGGTCACAAACAGGTACCCCAAAAGGCATCTATCTGAGATGGAGAGAAACATCTCCGAAGGGATGGGAAAGCATCGGTCCTTTCCAAACGCTAACACGAGGCAGCCACCCTCTCTGGAGAGCAAGTGAAATGCTTTGTTTTTAAACAGGAGCACCTGGCTGGTCAAAAGCACCAGTACTGAAGATTTCTCTGAATAAAACAGCAGTGAGGACATCACCCTGAGTCACTCCAACTAGGAGAAAAGTATTAGCACTCAGGGTTCAGTGAAGGAAAACCATCCCTGGGCAGCAGACTGCCATCTGGGAGGCCTTCAGGAGTGCGGTCTTGGGTTAGATGGAGCAGGAGTCTGAGCAGAGCTCGGTTCCTGCGTTAATTGTACTCTTCCCGCATTTTGGAATGTTTTTCTCTGTCCAAGGAGCACTGGCCAAGACAGATAAGCCTCAGCAACCTCTGTGTTCAGTTGGCAGCTGTAGACACAGGCACATGGATGTGAATATTGCAAATCTCGGTCGGACCAGAGCAAAGTTCACAGGGAGTGTGAAAGCCCAGGGCAGGCTCCCCCCTTCCCTCAGGGTGTCACACAGGTCTGTGCTGGCAGCACGGCGAGACCAGGGGCTGAGAGGGCTCCAGCCCTGCAGCTGCAGCGCTGTCCTCTGGGCATCCTGGCCGGGGTGCTGAGCGCCGCGCGTGAGCGCTTGGCCTCCCCTTCCCCAGGCAGCAGAGCTGAGCGCGGTCACGTTTCGTTGTGAAGAACACAAGCACTCTGGGGGCCAAAGCTGCTCTACGCCAAGTCCCAGCCCGCAGCATGTTTAGCAGCCAAGTCAGAAAGTACTCAGATGACAGAGGCGATAATAAAACCATCGACTGAACCTGAACTAATCCCCTTGGGCTGCTACTGGGCCTTTGCTCTGTCATTATTTTATGGCACACCAGCAAAGCGCATGGATATAACAACCCAATTACGCACACATACAGCCCAGCACAAGGAGCTCTCTGTCTTTCCCGTCGCCCCAGTCTCGCGCACACCCCTGGCAGCGGCAGCTCCTGCTGCTCACAGCCCCGTCCAGGTGCTGGGATCTGGCAGGCACGTCCAGGGAGACAGCCCGGCTGCTGCCCTCCTGCCTGCACGTTTTGTCCTCCCGTATAGTCTCCCCTGCGCGTAGCGCTTCTCGCTTTCCTGTGGCATCGCCAGCACAGCATGTGGGACGCGTTATTAGCGGGCAGCGAGTGCTCTGCTGCCTTTAAAGGAAGGGGGGGATCCCTTGGCCTCCTGTGAACCCTCGCTGTCCCGCTGCTCGCGCTGCTCGTGTGTTTTCCCCGTCCCTCTCTCGCTCCGCACAACGCGTTTAGGGAACCTACCCTGAGCCACCAAGACGTCCCCGGAGCACGAAGCCGGTCCGGGGCTGCGGACAGCGCGGGGCTTGGCCGCGCCGGGGCCG
>VZSV01000177.1:23074-34784 GCA_013398735.1 Nothocercus julius | reverse complement strand
CGCGGGTGCCGGCCCCGGCGGCCCCCCTGGCCTCAGCAGGAGCCGCGCTGCCCTCCCGGCCTTGGCACGAGGCCCCAGAGGCAGTCCCGGCTTTGGCAGCAAGTCTCGGTGGTCAGCGCGGCACCAGCACGAGGCCTCGGGCACTGGCCGGGTTGTCTCTGCGCCGCGCTGCTGCGGGACAGTCCCCAGGGACTTCCAGAACCATTTCCTTGGCTTGGTCACACCATGGATCCATGTGCTGTTTGGGGTTACGCAGCCCTTTTGTTTGTCCTGCTGCAAGTTTAGGTGTTGCTTGCTGTGTCCACTGCTGACCCTCCACGGGTCCTTTTCTTCGTGCTACTGTCTAGCCCCATCTCCTCTGAATCCCATCCAAAGGTGTTCTCGCCCTTGGCGTTAACTTCCCTGTTCTCCAGAGTGAACCAGCCTGTAGTATTTTCTGCCTCTGTCCTCTCTGCTGTGCCCACTTTTCTGGAGTCGCCTGCACATGGTGTAAATGCTGCAGTCCAGTAGCTGAGTTTCCTCTGTGTTAGAATGGCTTTAAGGGAGGAAATTAGTACTGCTTTTGGGAGCAGGTTTGGGAGAGACTTTTTCAAAGGTGATACTGAAACCCTCAAACATTCAATGCACTTCATCCCCAGTTTTGTGGAACCATGAAAGCTCTGGAGCTGCCTGGGGGCAGTTTAGGGGGATGGTTCAGACATCTCTGTCGCTCCAGGTGCTCACTCACGTTCCCCCTTTGCTGTTGTTTGTGGGAGTTCAGAAAAGGACTGGCCCTGCAGGCATGGGGAATGGACAGGGGGACAAAAAAGGTGTTGTCCAGCTCTCCTACACAGGACAATCGGAGACAAAAAATCCTCTTAGATCCTTGCTGCCTGCCTACACCCTCAGAGTCCCCATGGGGGATATCTGATCTCTGGCTTAATGCAGGAGGAGCATTCGCGTGGCCGCTGTGCCTGTGAGAGGCTTTTCTGAGCCACCTGAGAGCCCTCGCCCTCCGTGTGCTGGGTGCTCACAGGGGAAGGAGAGCAGCACCTCTCATTCTGGAGATGCCAAAGTCTCCATTCGCTCAGCTTGGAGGTGGATGCAGGCAATGCACAGCTCCCTTTTCTTGGTGCATATTTCTATGGGAGAAATCCTGGGCTGTGTCAGCATCCCCCCAGTGGCCTGAGTTTAACTGCACATTGTTTCAAGAAATGTATGCAAACACAAAAACTTTGATCTCCAGCTGCCTGGGCTGGTATGCAGGGAGTGGGCAAGGCTTCCTGACATCCTGGGTTGTATTACTAATTTATTTGTCTGTGATCGATTGTTTGTGTTTTGTTTTATGGGAACCATATTTAGGATGTAAATTCTGAGTATGTGGAACAGATGCAAGAGGAATGAGCCTGGTTGTGGTCATGCTTGGATGGTGCTGCAGTGCTCAGTGAGTGGGAATGTGCATTAAACAGGGGAAGCCGAGGCAGAAAAGTGAAAAACTGCCCAGCAGTTGCGCAGCGCTGGGTGCCAGAGGAATCAGCAGGAGTGTCCTGGCCTGGCCCAGGCGGCAGCACCGCAAGCGTATTGAGTGTGAGCACTGCTGTGGCTGCGAATCTAAACCCCCAGGCATCTCTCCACATTTGCCCCTCCAAACGCTGGCCAGCCATGGGCACTAGGACTGGCAGGGATGGTCCCCACAGCAGAGTGGTATCTTCAGGTATCCATGAGGCTTTTCTTGTAAGAGAAAGAGTTTAGGAGTAAGGAAAGAAGTAAGGAAGAAGCAGTAAGGAAGAGCAAGTTTGCACAGATTTTACACTGTGAATTTGCAGTTCTGCTGCTCTTCTGGCCATGCCCCATGAATGCAGAGCAGTTGCTCCTTCCTTGCCTCTGAGCCACCCAGCTGGCTCCCAGCAAAGAGGCTTTTCCTGCCTTCTTGTCTCTCTTCAGCGTCTTCCCTTGGAAGAGTTGGTGTCCGGGTGAGCTCGGTGCCTTCCAGGCCAGGGGAAGAGGCAAGATGCATGTGAGCAGGCGGGGGGCAATGACAGACGCGTTGGCTCTTCTCAGGAAATGGGGAGCTTTGAGAGGGGGTGTGAGAAACATGGTTCTCACTGAGGTGGGACGGTGCTGAGAACTGCTGACTCCTGCCAAGACACATAACCCAAGAAAGCAGAGCGAGTACACGTTTAAGAGCAGCAGAGGTCTTTTTGGTGGGCTGGGTGCTCACCGTCTCCAGACACCTGATGTGCAGCCCTTCTTGCTCATGATCCTCTGCTGGGAGCTCCCGAGCCGTGCTGTCCGTGCATCCCTCATGGCCACCTCTGTCTGTAGCTTACTGAATTTACAGAGGGTGCTTGCAGTGAGCCCAGGGGCTTCCCCAGAGCCCTGGGTGCTGATAACCCAGCACCTCTCTGTGCAGGGGTTCTGTGCTTGGGCACCTCTGTGCCCAAGAGGGGCTTCAGGGATCTCACGACAATTGCAGATCAGTGGGAAACTTTTCCCTCATGATTGGGAGGTCCTGGCATCACTGATGTTACAGGTACAGCATCCACCTGCGTGAATCTCCTTGCTCCGCAATCACCTCGCTGCCCCAAGTCATCACTTTGGGTCCCCTGGGGTCCTTTAACAGCTGTTTTCTACAACATGAGTCAATAAGGTTTCAGTAGGGTACAAAACAGTAGGAATAGCACTGTTGTTTATGGAAGTTTGAGAATGCTTTTTGAAACAGAAAAGATTGAAACATAATATCTGCATGATTAACGTGGACTCCTGTGCAGGGCAGCATGTTCAGGTGGATTCTAAGTTTAGTTCCTTAGCATCATCGGTTGTGGATGGTCCTTGGTGCTGAGATCAGGTGCTGTTCCCCGGCAAGGAGGAGGATGGTGCGACCTTTGTGAGGTCAGGGAGAGGCATTTGGCAACACTTGGAGCAGGCTGGAGGGGCACATATCTGCCCTGGTGTCCTACACATGTTCTGATCTCCTTGTCTTCATCCAAAGCAGAAGAGAATAGATGATGAGAGGAAGGACCGAAATAGAAGGGTGAATTTTTATCTCCTATCCCACACCAAAACGACTCATGTCTCAGCATGGTTTCACAGTTAGTTTCTGTAACTCCTGTTTTTTGAGGAGGTTGCTGGGGCTTACCTGCTCTCCTGAGCAAGAAACCAAGGGGAGTGGGGAAAAAAGACATAGAGAAACCTCTCTTCAAACCTGTTGTGTTGCATGCACTGAGAGCGCTGTGGTCTTGGGGAAACTGCATGGATGGCTGGGGAATTCCCTGCCCTTCCAGTCATGACCCTCCTGCCTCACTTACCTTCCCCAGTGCTTCTGGATAATCCCCATTTACCCAAGTCTGGGACATGGGTTGCTGGTTTCTAGCCATTGGATGTTATCCCAGAGCATTCCATTCACTCAGTACCAACCCAACTGCGTCCCCTTCTCAGCATCGTGCTGTGAGTTTTGGTAGGAAGCAGCAACCAGAGCAGACTCCTCTCACCAGCCCCCCTTCCAAAGAGGTGCTATGTGGACAGGGACTGTGTCGGGGAAGGGAGGAAACACCAGGTCTGATTCTTCTCCGCTGTGAGCAGCGAAGAGGTGGATAACTCTCAGTTAATGGAGCCATTCCAGCAGCAAGCTGCTGTAAAACACCATGCGGCAGGTTGGACTGAGAGGGGGTAGGAGATGAGGTCGGTCGCTGGGGAGAGTGAAGGGGGAGAGGGGGAGGTGAGAGACAACAAACTGAATTTAAATGGATTAAGGCTGTCTGTTGAAAATCCTTTGTTTCCTGCCACTTCCCTGGTGTGATTTTCACAGCTTTATTCACTGTAACTCAGGGCTCCCCTTTTTTCATCCTGCAAAGTTAGCATGGAGCCTTGCCCCTCCTGGGCATTTCTCTGAGCAGCTGGAAGGACCAGGAGCCAAAGCCCCAGGACAGAAAACCCCTTTTGATTTCTCCTCTCTGATGTCTTTGCTCTTCTCTCCCTAGGTGACAGCCTCATGAATTGATCACTCCAGCATCACTACTCAATGGGTGACAAATGGGAACTCATCACCACCTCTGGGGTGCTTCCCACTTGAACAGACCTGAATTACCTGGTTCCCCCTCTCAGCTGGCAGCCCAAGGCTTGGAGAGGGGGTGAGGAGAGAACTTGGAGTTCGTGGAAATTTGGATGTGGGGCCTTTGTGGGGCTACGCAGCTCTTCCCACAGCCCCTGTGCAGCTTCATCCTGCAGCAAAGAGCTCCTGCTCCGCCGTGGGGCTCCGCAGGGCACGGCCGGCTCCGGGCTCGGCGAGAGGCACCGCAGTGTTTGTTGGCTAATCAGCTCCCCCCGCCGTGCCAGGAGCGGAGCACACACAAACAGCGCTGGGCCCCTGGAAGAAGCACCCACCGCCCGCGAGATAAGGCAGGCAGGGAAAACACATCCATCTTCATGGCTCCTGGCCTGAGACGGGGTTTCGTCTGCTGGCGTTCCCCGGTGTGGGCGCGGGGCTCAACACGACTCCTGTCGGGAGGCAGACGCCTGGGCGGCAGCTCCCTTCCCTGGCAGGAGGGACGGAGCGGGTGGCAGGGGGACCTGCGGAGGCCAGCGGCAGCGTGGACCTGCTGCGCATCGCGGGCAACCACGTTCCTCAGAGCAAAGCTCCCCTGCGGTCTCCTGTGCCCTGCCCTGCCACCCGTGGCAGAGCCTTGCGAGCAGCCCCAAACCTTCAGACAGCGGTTTGGACACAGCAGAAATAACCGGGCTTGGGAGATACCGAGCGTGCGTGTGCGAGGAGAGCAGAGCCGTGACGGCAGCCTGCGGCTCACGCTCTGATAAGGAGGCTGCTAGTGCTGTCTTGCAGTGCTCACAACCTGCCAGATTTCCACAAACGGAGCGTCCTGGTGGAACGCCCCCCACCCTTGCCTCTCTCTGATCCCCTCCAAAGTGAAGCTGAGATTGGAATGTCTCCTGGGATATTATTCCCTCTAGCCTAAGGGGGACTGGGTTCATAAAATCCATTGCAAGACGTGAAGGCAATGGGGGAGGGAGGCAGGCAGGGCTGGTGAGACGAGGCTTTTATGAACAAGTCGTGGGTCTGCTGGAAATGTCCCGTCCTGTCCTCTCTCCCTCCCCCTGTCCCCGGAGCTGAGCTGTGGAATTCAGGGTGTGGGTTGAGGCTCTCCTTGCGCACGTTTCAGCTCAGAGCAACCAAACTCCTCACCCCCCTTCCGCTCCCCCTCCTCTGCAAACACGGCTGAGCTCCCTGACCCAGGCACGGCCCCCCCGCCTCACCGCGGCCCAGAGCCTCCTCTCCCTCTGCGCCGCACAGGCGGCTTCCCCGGATTTGG
This sequence comes from Nothocercus julius, assembly GCA_013398735.1. Classification (NCBI taxonomy): domain Eukaryota; kingdom Metazoa; phylum Chordata; class Aves; order Tinamiformes; family Tinamidae; genus Nothocercus; species Nothocercus julius. The sequence continues at coordinate 29,481 of VZSV01000177.1, read as the reverse complement.
CATTCGACAGGTGGAAGGTGTCAGCCCTGGGACGTCTGGGCCATCCCAGTGCCCTCCCCACACCTGCAGGACCACAGAGCGCTTGGGCTGTGATGCCAGATGAGCAGCAATAGGTGCCCATCCTGCATCGGGGCAGTGCTGAGAGCTCTGACTGAGGGAGCCCATGGGAAAGCGGCGAGAACGTGAGCTGGGAAGGAAGAGCAACAGGAGGGCAGCGACTGATGGGTTCAGTAGGACAGAAGAGAGCAATGTAGTCATTAAAACTCATGAGACATGAGAGCTGTGAGGGAAAGCACCCAAATCACAGGAGGCTCTGAACTGTTTGTATAGTGGCTGGACTATCTCACAAATCTTTTGAGCTGCCATACAAGTTGTGTCTTAGATTCCCAGAATCATTATGCTTGGAAAAGACCTTCAAGATCATCAAGTCCCACCGTGAACCCATCACCACCATCACCTCCCGCTAAACCATGTACCGAAATGCCTCCCCTACACGTTTCTCGAACACCGCCAGGGAAGGGAGGTTGTGGGGAGGTAGCCTGTTAGGGGCCGTGTTATTGTAGTTCAAAGCAGTAGCTGTTCATGCGAGTTGGTGCTAGGAGCCTCACAAAAGGTCACAGATGCCTCTGCCCTGCACGAAACTCCCTCCTCGTTTCCTTATTTGCTCCAGTGTCATTTTACTAGAGACTCCTCTGAGCTGTGAGCCGCCGTGCAGAGCTCTGCTTGGGAAAACGGCCGAGAGTGGCTCTCTGGAGATGTTTGCTGCGTGTTTGCAACGGAGAGGAGGGAAGTGAGTCCAGCCAGGGAGCAGCTGCAGAAGAATGGAGGGAAATGGCCTCTGGGTAGGCATTTGGATCAGAAGGAAATGCTAGCACCAAGCCCATCAAGTGGGACAGCAGAGAAAAACGAGGGAGCCCTGTCAAGGTGTGAGAGCCCTCCAGGGCCCCCATGAAACAGCCCAGAGATCCCATATGGGAGGGAAGAGGTAGAAAACGCAGCGCCTTTTTGCTCAGGTCACTCAGGTACACACCAAGCCAACCTGCACTGGCTTTTTAATCATCACTTCTCACAGAAGGAATCTGCTGTCATGAAGAAAACAAAAATTCTGGGCTCCATTTTGCTATTTTGTCTTGTATTTAGTAGGTGAATTCACAGAGCTCACACTATTTGCATTGCAGTCCACATGAGTTGATAATGGAGATGTTTCTGAAGAAAAAAAATGCTTGAATTGGATCATGTGAGAAGCTTCAGGACATGCAAGACCTTTTTTTAAGAAAGAGCTAATGGCAGCAGCCCTCAGCTGGCATCAGAACATGCCACCAAGTATGCAAGCCCAGCTCTGGATGTGTGACTAAACAGTTGTTATTCTCAGCTACAGCTGTCACTAGAGAGGAAGACATTTGGGGAACTGCTCATCCTGCTGCCCCTCTTTCCTCACCAGAGGATGAGGGCAAATCCCTCCTCCAAAATTTGGTGCTCATAAATAAACAGTTAACTAATAAACTAAGAAGCGTCTCCTTTTCTTGAGTCAAGAACTATCCCCATAGCCTGGGCTAGCAGGTGCCTGTGTAGCAGCTGGGAAGAAAAAGATTCCGGGAGAAAATAATCCAGCTCCCACATTTGGTACCCTTCTTCAGAAACTAACTACCAGTGGAACAGCAACGTGGAGGAATTATGTAGTTAAGTGCACTTCCACCTCTCTGGATCCATGAGCATGACAGAAACAAACCTCCTCTGCCAGGGAAGGACTCTCCAAAAACCCAGAGCAGAGCTAGCTGGTAGCTCAGGTGTGCTCCAAAAATCAGGCCCTGGGATTCAAATGGGAAGCACTTGTGACATGAATGGATTCAAGTCAGGAAGAGCCTTCAGACTGACAGCAGCCTATCATGAACGAGTTAAAATCCTTTCATTTGCTTCACGAAATTTATTGAAAACTACACTGTTCATCTGCTGCAACTTCACAGCTGTTAGGATTGCCCTCAGGGCAAACCACATCCAAGAAATGGCATGTAGATCTTGGGAGCACAATACTTGAAAGCTGAGAGTGCTCTGTAGTGCTGCCTTCAGTTCCCTTGCAATCACGTCTAACCATCTGCAGCTCTTCCAGTTAGACGATGTTTTTCTTTCCTTCTTTCTCCTTTTTCTCATCTCCGACTCTTGCAGTAGAATCAACCTTGCACTACAATTATTTCATTTTGACGCATTGTATTTTGGCTGAAAAGGGTGGGAAATGTCTGTGTGGAGAGACTGTGTTAAAAGCCCATGGCATTTCATGGTCATGTGAGATACAGCTATGTGTTAGGCAGCAAAGACTATGCCATCTGTCTGTCTCTGATACTACCACTTCATTATGCCTTGGAGAAACTAGAGCTGAGGGAATACTGCAAAAAAAAGAGCCCATTTGTTCATCAGAAATCTGTGAATTCCTTTTAGTGCTAGCAGCTTACCTGACTTTTTTTTTCCTGTGTCATTTTGCAAACTTTTCCTTGCAACCACCTTTAAAGGGTAAAAAAAAAAAAAAAAAAAAAAACAAGTAGTGCCTGCCTATTTACATCAAACTTGAAAGCTCCGTGTGGACTTGGGAGACTGAAATCAACCTCCCAGCACAAACAAAATTAGGATAGCCAGAGCCTAAAGATTAAAATAAAAGAAGGGCAAGAGAAACCCACTGGCTGCAATAAATTCAGTCACAAATGATTCATGGAGCAATCCTGAGTAACAAACACCCTGGTAAGAATGGGAGGTTTTGTTTCTTTTTTAGGGGCATCATCCACAAACAAAAATATTGGCTAATTCATCAGACGCTTTCTTTTGCTTTGAGTAGTTTGCCCAGATCCCCGAGCAACCAACTCGTGCAATTTGCTGCTAACCTAAATAACTGAAATTCAGGTACACCCATAGCACTGCCCAGATCTGCCCATGCATGTAAGAATTAGGGCACTCCAGGCGCAGACCTGTAGCTTGGGAAGCAGTGAGCTCTGCAAGCATCCACAAAGGGCTACCTGCTCCCCGTGACATGTCACAGGGACTGTGGCACTGCCACCTGGACAAGGTCTTGTGCCACTTCCATGTGGCACCGCTCCGCAACTGCCAGATGGAACCACAGCCTGCAGAGAAAAATTCCTTCTCTGTTGTCCGGATGGAGAAGAGACATGTAAGAGACCCATGAAGGGAGAATATGACATTCCTTATCTATGAAATAACCCCTTGAAATCCAAATATTTGGGGAATTCCTAGATCTCTTTGTAGTAACCTTTTAGCTGTGACAGTGTGAGGATATAAGTGAGACAAACTGAAGGGCGAGATTATTATCTGCTTTTAGACTAAGTGAGAGAGAGAAGTTGCAAAAAATATAGACCCACTTTGTACAAATCATGTTTTATCTGATCTTGTTGCTAACAGAAAGGAACACAGGGGCCTGCGTTTGCACTAAGTTATGCAGAAATGGCCACTTCTAAATAAGTCTTATCCAGAATTGTTCAGAAACTGGTTAGTGCATTTCAGATTTATTCCCTACCTTAATTCAGAATGAAATTTCAAGTGCAGGCAAGCCCTAACACTTGAGTTATAGAAGGAGGGATCTTCTGGAGCAGAAGAAGGGAGATAGGCAGGGACGAAGTTTCTTGATTGAGTCAAAGTTCAAATTCAGGCTGCAAAATAGGAGCAATTAGGAAATATAAACAGGGTCCCAGTATATAAAATACCCTAAAGGGGAAAATTGGTCCTTGGCAGGTGTCTCCACAGGGTGGCCTAAAAAACTGTTTCCACGGCTGGTGCTGACAGTTCCCCAGGCGGGAGCGGAACGCGGGTGCGGAGGGCTGGAAGTGGCGGGTGTGCGTGTGCGCTTGTGTACACAGAGCGTCTCGCACAGCCCCCATAAATCATCTCATTAGCAAAGCAGCGGTAGCTGCGCTCTGCAGCGCATACCCTCCCTCCCACGGCACTGCAAAACTTTGCCTCTCATTAACCAAATCAAAGGGTCCCACAGACCCAGCTTAAAGGGACGCGCTCAGCTTGAAGCCTCTTTCAGTGAGTTGTCTGTGAGCAGTGGAACTAATGAACTTTCATTTCTTACGGCTGGATGTCTTGCAGTCCTTGTGACCCCTGCGATTCCTTCATCTCCCCCCACCCAGAGCATTCCCAGCTCCTCCCCATGGCCACGAGCACCTCCCAGGGCAGGTGCAGGAGCCGAGCCAGGAAGGATTTGGGACGTTGTGTCCTCTGACACAACCACAGAGGCCAAAGCGGTGCCTGTCGGGGGTACAAGGCGCGTCCTCAGCGGCCACGGAGCCGCAGCGCTGCCCCTGCGAGCCCCGTCCCCGAGGAGCTCGCTTTACAAACGCTTTCCTCTCCCCCTCGCGCTGGAAACCTGATTCTACAAAAACACTTGGGCAGCAGCTAATTACCAGCCCTGCAGTGGCTTTGCTCTGTAATTCCTGACAGTCAATGAACCAGCCCAAAGAGCTGGTTTTCATAAGTTACTGAACGTATGAACACAGCCCCAGAGCCATCACATAGCAGATTTCTCTTTTTTTTCTTTTTTCCCCTGAGGAGCTTCCGGACCCCTGTCAATTTTTGAAATCTTTTCACTTCACAAGGCAGAAGATGGAGTGAGCAACAAGGCCTGACGCTGGGAGACACGGAGCAGGCACATGGCCCTGCAAAGGCCCAGGAGTCCGGCCGGGATGCCAGGGGAGAGATGCTTTTCAGGATACTGGTTTGAAGGTAAAACTGGCATCTTCCAGCCTGCTCTAGTGATCTGAGAACTCCGGTTGTATCTCTATGTTCCCACATGCAACAATGTCCACACCTTGCAAAGGTTTTCTTGATCTACCGGTGTGTGTCCAGAGACTGCTGCAAACATTGTGGTGCTGGCCCATGGCTCAGACCACATCATTCCTCCCCGCACTCCTCCCTGGCTCCCTCTTTTCCCTGCCCCAGTTGTAGACTGCTCATCTCCCCTTTCCAAGCCCTTCATTATCCACCTCTCCTCCACCCATCATCTCATGCAGCAAAGACAGACTCCATCACCCATTCCCAACAAGCCCCTTCATGCTCTCTCCTGCCCCACTCACTCCTCAGGCCTCTGAGCATTTGTAGAGCCACCTCACCACCCCCGCAAGCTCTTCTTTGCCATGAGAGCTGCAGAAACCTTCACCGTGGCTGCTCTTTGCCTGCCGGCAGTGCCTCAGGGCTCCCTTGTGCTCCCCGCTCTGCCTGTGCCCAGCTCTTGCTTCTTGACTCGTGCTGGGCTGCAGAGAACCTTGTCCCTTGCGCGTGGACTCCCTGAGGTTCTCCAGCACTCGACAGAACATGTTTTCAGCCATTTTAGCTCCCCCAAAACAGGCTAAGCCAAGTCTGGGCCAATGACTCCAAAGGTGAAATGAGCTTCATCTCCAAGCGCTGAATCTGAGGCACAGCAAGGTATCACTTCTGCCCTTCAAAGTATGTTTTGCTATGTGGCTGCAATACAGCGGGACAAACTGAATCCTACCCCGTGGGGATGGTGTTCCAGACAAACAAAGAGTTTCCACACTGAGAACTCCCACAGATTTTGCCAGTCACGGTGTCTCATCTTGAAATCTGGGCCCTGAGCACCAGAGTCCAGTGAATTACCTGACGCTAACACGGGGCTTTCCTGAAAAATCCCTCAGCGCTACGCAGCCTGACTAGCCCTCCGGGTGTCTGACGTTCCTAGTAGCCAACTGCTCCAGCCGCCCCGCTCCAGACGGCGGCAGCTCGCGGGCAAGACGCAGCAAGATCCGCCGGTGATAACGCAGGGGCTCATGGAAGCGGTGGTGATTTCCAGACGCTAACAGGGAGAAGGGCTAGGAGAGCAGCCTCCCGCGGACGCGGTGCCTCCCAGGCCTCCCGCCGGCGCGGGCTGAAGCTCCGATTGCCGGGCGGCCGGGCTGCCTGCCGGGCGCTGTCGGCACACGCTGCCGGGCAGCCGCGGCTGCGCCCGCAGCCTCGCCGAGGCTCTGCCTCGTGAACAAGCTCTCTGGAATTTCGTGGTGAAGGTGGAGAGGCTTCCCACAGGCTCCCCTTGGATTCGAACACCTCTTCTCCCAACACCTCCCGCCAGGGCAAGGAATCTGCTTCCATGGGAGACTCTTTTTCCAGAGCACTTGTCTCCCCTTTCAGAGAGCTGGGAATGTCTCGCAGTTGAGGGGAAGCAGCAGCTCGGCAACGTCGTTCACTCGGTAACGACCTTGGGAGACGCGGCGGAGCCGCCTGGGGCAGCCCCTGCGGCCGAGGGGACAGCGGGTGTGCGGAAAGGCCCCCCCTCTGCTCACGGAGCAGAACGGCGGCAACGCTCCTGCTCTAGGAACGCGCTACCCAAGGGGGGGCACGAAGCCGCGCGCGGGAAGGGCAGAGGGCAGCGACGGGGCGCAGGAGCCGCGGGC